>SNQJ01S0040328.1:64458-76577 GCA_010110895.2 Picea sitchensis
ACACAGTACACCAATGTTTTTACATGGAAACCCAAAGCGGGAGAAAACCATTGAATGATTTTTCTTATATGTATTTAAGAATTATATTCATTAGAAGCACCAACTTCCTTTGTTTTACAGGCGAAACTGGAAGGAGGATCCAACCCCCTAATTCCTTAGGCTACAACTCGAGGAAAGCTCCAACTCCCCAATTCTCTGGCTACAACCAGAAGGAGGCTACACCCCCCTATGTTCTCCGACTACAACCGGAAGGTGGATACAACCACCTATGCTTTCCCCATCCAATTGCCCTGACGTAGAAGTAGAATGATGGAACCATTGTCACACTATCACTGTGACATATACTGTTGTAAACCTGTACCAATCAACCTGCACCAAACAAAATGTACCAATAACCTGAACCATGTATCATCCATGCATCAACCTGTACCTCAACCTGTAATCAACCATGCACCAACCTATACCTCAACCTGTACCATGAACAAGTGCATGAACCATGCACCAAACATGTACGAATAACCTCTCACAACAACCTGTCCAAACAGCCTATCACAGCAACCTATCACAACAACCTGTCTCATCAATCTTATCAACCAAATCAGATCTGCTGACCAAGATCAATCACCAAGACAACTCTCAAAGATGTTCATCAACCAAGCATAACACAGAAACTCATAATCATCACCAAGATCAATATGTACTTCTAATAATATACCAATACAAGTATGTTACATCATTCATAAACCATGTGTCAACAATACTACTAAAAAGTGCCTCCAACCATGTACCAAGTATGTACTAATCATGTATCAACTACTCATCAACTATGACTCATCAAGATGTACCAACATCATCAACTATACACCTCATGTGTGTGCCAACTTATCAACTACTTGTCTCAACCATGTACCCAACATGTACCTCAACCAAAATCCCTCATCAATTTCATCATCCAAATCTGAATTGTAACTCTATAATAGACCTTATGTATATGATCACATACCTGCAAACCTTCCTTAACTTTAACAACAAGAGACTAGCATTTTCATCAAACTTTACTTTAGTCTCACATGACTAGTTTTGGATTAGTCAACAACCCTAGCTTGAAATAATCATAACTATGTACCTGTAATGAATAAAGATCTAAAAATAGTGCACAATGTTCTTTAATGTTTTTTATGCAATTCCTCTAGGTTTCACTACTTGGAACCTCTCATAAAAGGAGTTATAGCAAAAATGACATACCTTGTTGAATTCTGGCTTATTCTAGAGAGCAAACTTGTAGAGTGTGCGCCACACAGAATATGTGTTGTATGGATCTGAAAATTGTACAAAGAATACTACAGAATGTACTCTAACCAACACATTTTTTCTTATTGAATTTGGATATGTTATGAATAAGTTATGACGTTTTTACCCGAAACACCTGTTTTAGACTAGTTTCAGGACTAGCCACAAACCCTTTTTTCCATGGAGTGTAACTCCAAAAATACAACGAAACACAAGATGAAATTTGTACCACAACTAATTGGATATGTTTCCTCAATGGCCTCCTAATTTCATGGTCTGAATCATTTTATAAAAAAATGTTATTGCGAAAATGGTGAGATGACCTGTAAATAGCATACCTTAGAAAGCATCATCAAAAGAATTTATCCTCCCTTGAATTTCGGCCTTCTTTACTTCACCTTCCCTCTGAAATTATTATTGTATATCCTTTGGTTACATCAGTCACCTGTAGATATTCAATATACTCAAGTGTGATTAAAATGGTAGAGCCTTCCCTCTTATTTATAATTTCATGTAGCTTCCTCAAGGGGTTAACTTTTAACCATCTCAACCCACTTTCTTTATTTTAGGGTTAACCCACTTCTAACCACTTGTCAACTTAGTAATTTATCCTCTTTTTTTTTTTAGTTGGCGCACTGAACCTATGCATGACTCTGCAATGCTGATAATCTATGCACACACACATTAATGGTTCCCTCTCTAGAAGGGGATCCACCTCCGGATTCCCCGTCCCCTGACATGCAGGCCTTTCAGGCCCTAGTTTTATCTTATGCCAAAGCGCCCAAGATTTTTCCCTCTCGTTTTGTAAAAAAGGTGGCTGAAATCCCCAAGGTCACAGTCTATGCACCCTTAGCGCGACCATTGGCTCTCATGCTCGCATATCATGATTTAATCAGACAATTTACAGGTCTATGTCCATCTCCAAAATCCATGCACATTTGGTTGGAAGAAAACTGGCGCAAGCTGATGAAAGGGAAACTGTCGGCAGCCTTTTGTGGTAAGGGATTCTTTGCCTTTTTATTTGAAAAGAAAGAAGATAGAGATATGATCTTTCGCAGCGGCCCCTATTTCATGGGGGGCAGAGGAATGTATCTAAATAAATGGACTTCTAACTTTAGCCCAGAAAATGATATCCCTATGTAGTCCCAGTTTGGGTTAGGCTACCCTTCCTTCCCCTGCACTGCTGGAACGATGAAACAATACGAAACATAGGAAACACCCTTGGCAATTTCACAGATCGAGCCGAGCCAAAGGAAGGCCTTCAAGCTTGTGCTAGACTCTGTGTAGAAGTAGATCTGGAAAAGGGTCTCCCATAAGCAATACAATTAAATTTGGATAGTTGGACCTACATCCAGCAAGTGGACTACGAAGAGATCCCCTTCAAATGTAAAATTTGTCACGAATATGGACACTTCGCTAAATCCTGCCCCCAAGACAAACATACATAGGACCAAGATCCCAATCAAGATCAATGGAAGCAACCCAAAATGAAGAAACCCAATGGGAAAAATCAACAGATCCCACACCAAAATGAAAGGGAAAAACCTACAGATCCAAAAGAAAAGATCCTTGGATCTCCCCATAAAGGAGAGTAAATCCATAACTACATTGTCGATCTCATCCAATATTATACTCCACCTGATGCCATGGAACCCCAAGAAACCAGTGGGAAAGTAATATAAGAAGAACAAAGAGGAATCGATGCTGCCCTGGAAAAGAACAAAGAAGTTTTGGAATTAAGAAAAGATCCTGCCCAATATCCACACATTCAAAACCTAAAAAACCAAGCAATTTCAGAAGAAGAGGATCGCAACTCCTCAAATAGTGAATCTGAAGTTGAATTAACCCAAACCATCAACAGCAAGAAACTTGGAAGGAAATCATATCGAAACAAAAGGGAATCTACAGCGGATAGGGAAAAGGAACTAGGGATTCAAAAAACCATTGAGGAATCCTTAAAGAAAGATGGAAAAACCATAAAGAATAAAATAGTCCATCACAAGGGAATAAGCTTACAACCCTCAAGAGGGGGGGCACCCAAACACCCTGATAAATGATGAAAATCGTCTCCTGGAATTGTAGGGGATTAGGCAGCATCCACGAGAAAGAAGATCTCAAAAAACGGTTACAGGTAGAAAAACCTTCAATCCTCATGCTCCAGGAGATGAAACTGGGGGAAGTGGAAACCCTCAATGACCTCCAAAAAAATTGGAATAATTGTGATGGACACACAGTGAGCTCCAGAGGGGCTTCAGGTGGAATCAGAATCCACTGGAAAGGGGCAAATTTTGATCTATAAGCGCAAGCGCAGACTCAATTATGGGTCCAAGTGAATCTTCTTAATAAAACATCAGGTATGCTCTATTCCATCATCAACGTTTACGTATCAAATAATTACAATGAATTTTTTTAATGTTGGCAATCTCCAATAGAACTCGCCAAAGAAAATCTGCCCCAAAACCTTATCATTGCAGGAGACTTCAACACAACCAGAGAAGCAATGGAAAAAAGAGGAGGATCGATCGTCAGAGATCAATTCTGAGAACGATTGTAGGACCTCATCTTCGACCTGGAACTTTATGACGTCCCATCCAGTAAAGGGATCTACACATGGAACAATAGAAGAGAAGGGCTCGGTCATATCACAGCCAGACTAGATAGATTCTTGATCATCAGTGAATTGTTGGCCCTCCCCGATAAGTCATGCTCAACGAATCTCCCCTGGGTTGGATCGTATCATCGCCCCATAAGACTGACCTTTTAAAAGAAGTAGAACTGGGGTCCAATCCCCTTCAAGCTAAATCCTCTTTGGCTGGATAGACCAAAGATCCTTCAATCCATTGCCCATATTTGGAACCAGTGGATCACAGGATCTCCAAACTACATATGGGAGTAGAAACTCAAATCAGTCAAAGATATGCAGAAGAGATGGGTTAAAGACAATCTGCATAGCAAAGCAAAAGTCAAAAAGGCCCAACTAGAGGCCCTTCAAGATGAAATGGAAAGTGTAGAGATCTCACAGAGTCTCCTCACCCAAGAGAAATCCCTCCACAAAGACTATATCTAGGCCCTAGCGGAAGAAGAAACAGCTTGGCGGCTTAAATCCAAGAGCCTCTGGCTAAAGGCAGGCGACCAAAACACCACATTCTTCCACAACCAAGCCAAAGTCAGAAACTGGGCCAACCAAATCTCCGAGCTTAAAAATCTTGAAGGGGAAACACTTTAGGACTTTGACCAAATTAAGCAACACACCTCCTCCCACTTCCAATCCATGTATACAACCTCTGGCAAAGATGACGATCACCTCTCTAATCTCTTTCTCCAGCATATCCCCTCTAAGATAACCGAGGCAAATAACCACCTCCTAGACCGACCCATAGAGGAAGAAGAAATTTGCAGAGCCCTGAACCAATTCCATGAAGACAAAGCCCCGGGTCTGGACGACTTCACTCTTCATTTCTATAAAAAAATGTTGGCCCATCATTCAAAAATATTTCACCAGAATGCTTTGTTTCACCCATAAATCCAAAAAATTGGGTGGAGCAACGAATTCCTCCTTCCTAGATTTCCTTCCAAAAGAACATGGATCCTCCTCCCTCAATCATTTTAGGCCCATCTCGCTCTGCAACATTTCCTATAAGATCCTGGCCAAAATAATAGCAAATAGGCTCATCGCCCTCCTCAATGCGTTAATCCTTTCAAACCAAGGAGGTTTTGTCACAGGACGTCATATCTGGGATAACTACATCCTCGTTCAAGAAGAAATCCATGCCAGCAACACTCGTGGGGAGTCCGAAATGGCATTAAAACTTGACATGGCCAACGCTTTTGACAGAGTGGAGCACAACTTTCTCTTCAAATTCATGCGCAAGTTTGGCTTCAGCCAGAATTTCATGAATTAGATCAACTTGTGCATTGACTCTCCTTGGATAACGCTCCTCATAAATGGTCAACCATGCCCCTTTTTCAAGACATCTAGAGGTTTAAGGCAGGGTTGCCCTCTCTCCCCTATTCTCTATGTGCTCATGGCGGAATCGCTAAACAAAAGTCTCGAATGGGAAAGTGCCTCTGGTAATATTCTTGGTTTAAAAATCACCCAAGGAGTGAAAAGACTAAACCACTCTCAGTTCGCAGATGACACAATTCTTCTGAGTAGTGCTTCCAAAATTATGGCTAGAAGAATCCATCAAGTCCTGGATATATTTCTCATCGTCTCGGGAGGCTCTCCAAATAAAGAAAAATTTCAGATCTATATCTGGAATGTCTCGGCAGGCACCAGGGCCGAAATAACTCAAATAATGGGCTTCGTTATTACCCAAGACTGGAAATCCTTCAAATATCTAGGCCTCCCCCTCTGCCTCAAAGTGCTTACCGGAGAATTTTGGCACCTCATCCTTCAAAATTTTAGGGAAAAAATGGAGAGTTGGGGAGCATGATGGCTAAACCCAGTGGGCAAGGTGGTTTTAATAAATTTTGTTCTATCGTCTCTTCCCATGTTTCAATTCTCCACCCTCCTCGCCCCAAAGGGAATTCTTCAAGCAATGAGCCAGCTCATTCACAAATTTTTATGGCAGGGAGGGGCCTCAAATCACAAAAAACTCCACCTGGTAAAGTGGGAAATGGTCACCCAGCCAAAATCTAGGGGATGCCTGGGCATCCGTGACCCTGAAATCACTAACTTGGCAATGGGAGCCAAACTACTGTGGAGACTAATCACATGGGACAATGACTGGTGGAAACAGGCACTCACAAGCAAATACAGACTAGGAAAAAGAATCAGAAGCATGGATAAATCGCACCTTCACCAGACAGGATCCCAAATCTGGAAACTAATAAAGGGAGTCGCCCCCTTCTTTAGAGAGCACCTTTCTTGGATTCCGGGAAATGGAAAATCAATAAAAATCTGGCAGGACAGGATCTTCGGGGTGACTTTTAACCCCAACGATGAAAACCTCTCAGATCTAAAATGTTGGATGCTTGGACTGAGAAAGTGTACTTTGTTCAATATCTCAGCTTGGAATGATAATGGTAGTTGGAGAGACTGGAACTTGGGAAATGTCCCCCAGCATTTAGCAAAACAAGATCAATGCCTGATCAAGCTTCAAAAAGGGGAAGCGCCCATCCAAAAAACATGGCCAGACAATAGGGGATGGGGGAGCCAGGGATACTCAGTCATAGCAGGATACAACCAGCTCCTTGATAACACGGGTGGGCACCACTCCTCAACAAAATGGAAAAATATCTGGAATCGAGACTCCCTCCCAAAAATCAAATTCTTCAACTGGACTTTAGCACATGGAAAGATCTTAATAGGGGAGAATCTCATGAAGAGAGGCTTTCTTGGTCCCTTCATCTACCCGCTTTGTAACAACAACCAAGAAGATATCAACCATCTACTATGGGACTGCTCCTTCGCAAAAATTTGTTGGAACCTAGCCTTTGGGGACCTAGCTATATTTATATGTTGGCCTTCTTCCCCCCACCCCAGCCTGGGGAACTGGGACAAATACTATCGAGGCACCTTCAAGGAAAAGTCGATACTGAAACGTGTATGGCGGGCACTTGCAAAATTTCTATGCTGGAAGATCTAGAAAACAAGAAATAGGAAAAATTTCCAAGGCAAGATCACTCCCCTTCAAATAATAGCAACTAAGGAAAAGCTACTTCTCTCTGAAACCATATGCTCTTGACCTCTGAAAATTGAAGATACAACAAACTGGAACGGCTGGGAAAATGAATGGATGGAAAGATTCAATCTGAGGACTATTAAGTATCCTCAGGCAGCCCCAAGATCAAGCTGGCAGCTTCACCACACACTCAACATGGAACTTTGGATCCAGAAGCAAAAAACCCATACTCTCTGCTTCGAAGGAGCCTCTAAAGGAAACCCAGGGGAGGCAGGCACAGGGGGGATTCTTTATGATCATGGGGGGAAAACAGAGTCTCATTACCACTGGAATCTAGGGACGGATATGAACAACAAAGATGAGGCATACGCTCTTTTAAAGGGAGTTCAATTGGCCCATTCCAAGGGAATAAGAAAGCTTGTTTTCCTTGGATACTCTCTCACCATAATAAGACTGATGGTCAAGGGAACAAACCCCAAAGATCCCATCTTAAAACAAATCCTAGACAGAACTAGGCTGGCCTCCAAAGAAATCAAGATTACCTTCTTTAACATCCTCTGAGGCAACAATAGCAAAGTAGACAAGATGGCCAATGCAGCCATCAAGACAAATCACGCCACTCTCAGCATTGACGGAGTTTCAACCCCAACCACCTTATGTTAATGAGCCTCCAATAGTGAAATTTGGCTAGTAAAAGGAGTCCCTCCCCATGGGGCTTAAGCATCCCTCACGATCACATGGTTAGGAACAATGACAACTCTACCTAAGTGTGGAAAAACGGAAGTGTCCTCAACCTTTTTAATCAGGGTCCACCGCTTGCTCATAAGGAAAGTCATGACATGGTTGGGTGGACGCTTTCAGTCATCCATGTGACAACCTGTCGTCGTACCATATGGAATGTGCCATACGCAGACTCTCTCCCTTGCGCATACAAGATGAACTCACCTCCAAGCAGCGTGAAATCTCCTCCTCGTATCAGAAATCTGTTATACATGGCTCGCCTGTGTGGATATGATGGTCAGGACTCTCACCTCCCTCATCAATCCAGCTCCCTTGATGCTAGCCGCCCCTCCATGGTGTCGATCAGTAATATGTACAGGACTCTTCCCACAAACTCGCAGGTCTATTTATCATTTCCCTCCTCGGAAAACATGCAGTCATCCTTGCTCTGTGTTTGGCCCTCGTGGGAAATCCACTCCACTCGTTCACCTTTCCAGAACCCCTTGGTTCTTATTGTGGCCTCCTTGCCACCTTGTAGTCATTCCCAAATTCCTCAACGAGTTCCTTGGGTCGCTCAGTGTTGTGAACTACTCAATTACAGAGCTTGGAGTCTCTATCTTGCTTTACTCATTCCCCTCCTTCCGCTTCCTGTTGTGCAGCCTCTTAGTCGCCCCCCCTCGCGCTTGCTTTTCCACCTGGGCCAAATCCGACCTCTCCTCTGGTAACAGCGAAATGCAACAGGATAATACTATGCAGGAAGACTCGGACACCTGTCCAGAAGACAATTAGGAGCCTGAATGTGGAGGATGCAGCAGCCTTCGAGAGCAATTGGGAGCGTTGATTGCCAACAGGGCATTCGAGATGGAAAATCTTTCCCAACATCGTTTTCTGATCAGTAAACTACAAGATGAAAGCGATGTGCAGAGAAGCCAAATTGTTGCCAATCGGGTGTATATTGACACTCTTCATCTCAGGATGGATCAACTTGATGACACGCAACTCCCAACAAGCAATACGAAAGCTCAGCAAGGATATTCGAGGAATCTCCAGTCAAATTCGATTAATCAGGTGCCCTATTTGAATGTGCCCCTCTCTGACTTCCGGAGAAATGAGCAGCAACCCAAAGTGAAGAAAAATGCCTAATCTAGTCATCCTTTCTCTCAAACAGCTCTATGTTTTGTCGTATAGTGTATTTAAGTGGCTCTTTCTGCAGAGTATATGTAGGAAATTCACCACACATTATTTTTTGTAAGCAAAGGGGATATATGAACACCCCATTTTTTGTAATCTTCCTCATAGAGAAGAACTCATACACAACCCTTCATGACTAGTTTCCTTTTTTGTAACCTCAGTGGATTTATCCACACCGATTAATATATTTTTACCAATTCTTGTTAAAAAAAAAAAACTTAGTAATTTATCCATTAACTTTATTTTTTAAATAATTTATTTTGTATTCACTTTGACTTATAGTACACTCATCACTTCACTTTATTTACCTTCTAAAATCTCTTAAACCACTTTGACTACTTTGACCTTTTAGGGCTTCTAAGGGTTCTCCAACTTCACATGGCCATAACTCTCTAACCATGAGGAGTTATGTGACATTCCACATACCACAAGAAATGGAATGACATGTAATATCCATATAGAATATTTTTACCTTCAAATATATCAAAACTCATACCATTATCCATCAAACAAACTTGGGTCCATTACCCAAACCTTTCTCCAACTTCACATGGCCATAACTCTCTAACCGTGAGGAGTTATGTGACGTTCCACATACCACCAGAAATGGCATGACATGTAATATCCATATAGAATAATATTACCTTCAAATATATTAAAACTCATACCATTATACATCAAAAAAACGTGGGTCCATTACCCAAACCTTTGTGCTGCCGGAATTTGCTACCAAACTTTCTCCAAGGGTTGACATCAATCTACAATATCACTCTCCAATGTTTGACATAAATGACAACCAAAACTCCATACCAACTGTCCATCAACCTAAGCCAACTGTCTAACACATAATCTCCTCCATTTCTAGATATATTCTTTTTGTTACCTCTTGTAGACATGAAAAAGGCACCCTTTTTAGAGGGATTCAAGGTATTCCTAGTGGAGTGTGCTATAGAACCTTCTCTTCCACCGACTCATAATCTCCTTCTCTACCTTCCTTGGGGAACAATATTACAAGAAACACCATGGATTTCCTTTTCCAAATGTATTTTTTTCTTAGAACTCATGTTCAAACTAACCAATGTATGGAAATCATCTAGGAGGGCCATCATCTTTTCTTTGCCACAAAAACTACAAATGGGATTATGTGCTTTATTAGTTCTTTTGGTCTCCATGCCAAGGCTCTCTTTTCCCCCAAACCCTTTTGAATGTTCATATGTCTGAGGAAAACATGTTTTGTATTTAATTTCCACCATATGCATATTAAAAAACCCCAGGGTTCAAATCATCGAACTTCGTCGACCTCCTATTTCAATGAGGTGGGAAAATATTTTCATAGTGAAACCTATACACTTGAAAGTCCAAGTTGAGATAAAATACTTTCTCTTCTTTTGACCAAACAAAACAAACCATTTTTCATATCGATGAAAAAATTCATTGAAAATATATTAATCACATACAAATGTAGGATAAGGTAGGGTTTCCCATCAAAATTGTAAAACAAATATAATTGTAACACTCCTTGTAAAAATATTCCCTTTCGTCATGAGGAACATTCATGAATAGTTAATCTGTTAGGTTCATTTTATGGTTATCATATGTTTAAATCTCTCGAAAAATGCATATGAGGTTCTACATAGTGTTATTCCTCAATAATGATGGATACCAAGATTAAATTAGATATGTCTTAAAGTTTACCTCCTCTTTTGGAAATAATTTCTCAAATGAAGTATAAAATACTAGTGTATAAATCAAATATGAAGACAAAAATAATCTCTTAGTTTTTTGAATGTCAGATAATTGGTGGGTGACCTCATTAGAGATAAGTTGCATCGAATAAAAAAATCCATCCATGTGTAGTGTGTATTACATGACATATATGGCATATCTAGGTACTTGAGTTCTGGTTTCTTGGCCAACCACATGAGCAAACAACCAAGCCAATTATTGATAGGTTTCATCCAATTATTTGGTTATCTCTCTTTTGTATTCTATAGATATATTCGTAGTTGGATGTGGTAGTCACTCCTTTAGTATAGTTCCACATCCCCTATAGGCATATAAGAAAGTGTTAACCTCAATGACCTTGAAAAGCTTGGTTGGCTCTGACAACTACAACATATTTTGAATGTAACTGGTGTGATGAGAACATGAGTCTCTCCTTCTTCGTCCATACTTACCAATCTATTATTGGAATCAAATTATTTCGAGAACCAATGAATGACCTTCCCGAATTCAAAATATTTGGGTATGTAACCCGCTTTCACCAAGCTAAAGTTTCAAATTTTGTTATTCCTTTGGTCCTCTTCTTGTATCTCTAAATGCCACCTGTAATTTGTAGTTCAATGGTAGTATATGTTGTTATGAGCTAGTGAACTTAATGTGTCTCCACAATAAGGCTCAAGCTTTCTCTTGGTGCCATTCTTCGCATTCATACTTTTATATTTTAGGAATATGTTGCCAAACCATTCATACTTAGCATCCAATCACTTTCTCGAAGCTCCCAAAAATTATCATATTACACTATTAATATTATAAAGAGATATATTTTTTATCCATCATCATACTCTACATTGAATGAGAAAATGCTCACACATCAATGTAGTGAGCCACCACTTGAGTTGGA
The DNA here is from genome assembly GCA_010110895.2 of Picea sitchensis. Taxonomy (NCBI): domain Eukaryota; kingdom Viridiplantae; phylum Streptophyta; class Pinopsida; order Pinales; family Pinaceae; genus Picea; species Picea sitchensis. The sequence goes on from SNQJ01S0040328.1 coordinate 75,910, forward strand.
GTAAATGCATGGGAAATAGTGTAAAAGGGGGTAGCTCGGAGACAATAGAGAAATGGAAGGCTGCAATGGGGGATCCACATCCATAGGCATGTGAGACTATGGAACATTGGGATGAGATGGTGTACATAAGGAAAGGTGATGTGGAAGCATGGGAAAAAAGAAATGGTGTATGTTCTTTTGTATTATACACAACAATGATGTGGGAAATGTTGAGTGTAGGAGGTGGAGTGTAAAAAGAATGTAGGTGGGTAAAAGTGCAAAAATGTGGAATACTACACCAAGGTTAGATAAGAAATTTCTCTACATCTACATTGGAAAATCCAAGTTGGATGGTGGAATATGAAATAATAGTCGCACAATCAAATTCCTTGCATACCACATTAGAAATCCAACATTGAATGCATGAAATTTATCACAACATACTTTTGGAGATATTCATCTACATGGGGCAAGGGCTTCCTCTTTAAGATGTTCACCTAGGCAATTTTTGAAAGGGTTTCTCCAAAGGAACTTTAATGTGATGTCCCGTTCCAAAGAATAGCCTCAACAGGGAGTGAATTAGTATTTTATCTGTTCATGTAGACTATAGTCAGGAACAAACATGGAACAAAGGGAGAAATAAGGGTGAATAAATGGCTAAATGGTGAATTAAACCAAAAAATCATAGG
>SNQJ01S0040328.1:123857-135800 GCA_010110895.2 Picea sitchensis
ATGGATGGATGATCTCTTGCTTCGAAGTATGCGTTTTTTAAAATAAAAAATTACTTTTAGCTAAATTTATTTGAAATTATTTACTTGTTAACCTATTTGACTTTGTCATATCAAAGTCAGCATATTTGAATCAGTGGGTATATACAGTGGTTCCAAATCATGGAGCCAAACATGCAGTCAATAGGTATATACACTGAAATATCTTTGAACTATATATTTGATATTTTGTTTCGGAACATGGCACCAATATAACAAACATGGCACCAGTGTGTATATAACAATGATTTCTGATTGGGAACATCGCTTTTTGAATTAGTTTTTTGTGTATATAACAATGATTTCTGATTGGGAACATCGCTTTTGAATTAGTTTTTTGGAAATCCTTGTTAGGTTAGGTGAACGTAGGGTTGGAGCTTCAAAAAATTCTTTAACCTTATCAATTTAGGTTAGGGTATGAGTCATACACTGAAAAATCTTTGAACTATGGGTACTGATTTCTTATAATTTGCTTAGGAACATCAATTTTTGTTTAGGAACATGGCACCAGTGTGTATATAACACTGATTTCTGGTTAGGAACATCATGTGTATAATGTGTATTAGTAATATTTGAACGATGGGTACTCATTTTTGATAATCTGTTTAGGAACATCATTTTTTGTTTAGGAACATGGCACCGATGTGTATATAACAAACATGGCACCAGTGTGTATATAAAACTGATTTCTGGTTGGGAACATCGCTATTTAAATTAATCTTTGAAAATCCTTGTTAGGTGATGCCAGAGTAGGATTGCAGCTTCAAAGAGTTTTTGAGCTTTCAATTTAGGTAGGGGTATGAGTCATACACTAAAATATCTTTGAACTATGGGTACTGATTTTTCAATTTAAGTTGGGGCATGAGTCGTACACTAAAATATCTTTGAACTATGGGTACTGATTTTTGATATTTTGTTTAAGAACATTAATTTTTGTTTAGGGACATGGCACCAATGTGTATATAACAAACATTTGTATATAACAAACATGGACAAACATGTGTATATAACAAACATGGCACCAGTGTGTATACAACACTGATTTCTGGTTGGGAACATCGCTTTTTGAATTAATTTTCGAAAAATCTCGTTAGTGTTGATTTTGGGGACATCGCTTTTTAATTAATTTTCGAAAAAACTTGTTAGTGTTGATTTCTGGTTGGGAACATCGTTTTTAAATTAATTTTCGAAAATTCTTATTAGGTTAGGTCGGAGTAACAAACATGGCACCAGTGTGTATATAACACTGATTTCTCTTTGGGAACATTGTTTTTTAAATCAACTTTCAAAAATTCTTTGTTAGATTCTTTGTTAGGTTAGGTCAGAGTGGATTGCAGCTTCAAAGAATTCTTAATCAGTTTGGTGATTTTCCTTTTTTTTTAACCAAAACTCTTATCAATATCAATTTGGTAATTTTCCTTTTTTCAAATCAAAACTGAATTTGTATTCAGGGGCTGCATGCCTCACCAAAATAGAATTTGTATTCATTCAAAAGGGGCTGTAGCAGAGGCATGCACCTTATTACATAGGATTGTCTCCTTCTTCAACAAAGTATTCATTCAAAAGGGACTGTATTCAACAAAATATTCATTCAAAAGGGGCTGTAGCGGAGGCATGTACCTTATTACATAGGGTTGTCTCCTCCTTCAACAAAGTATTACATAGGGTTGTTTCTTCCTTCAACAAAGTATTACATAGGGTTGTCTCTTTCAACAAAGTAAGGGTTGTCTCTTTCAACAAAGTAAGACAGTTTTCATGTTTTTTCTTATTATTTCCCACCCTCACCCTCATATAATATATGAGGGTGGGGTGGGGTAAGGTGCAGGTGGGGGAATAAATATGAAGGTGGGGTAGGGTGGGGTAGGGTGGGGGAATAAATATGAGGGTGGGGTGGTGTGGCGTGAGGTGTAGGTGGAGTAATAATAGGAGAAAACATATTATGTTTTTTCCTATTATTCCCCCACCCCCACTTCTATAGGGTGGTGGGGGGGAATAATAGGAGAAAATATGAGGGTTGGGTGGGGTGTAGGTGGGGGGAATAATAGGAGAAAATATGAGGGTTGGGTGGGGTGTAGGTGGGGGGAATAATAGGAGAAAACATATTATGTTTTCTCTTACTATTCCCCCCACCCCCACTTCTATAGGGTGGCGGTGGGGGAATAATAGGAAAAAACATATTAGTGGGGTGGGGAGTAATAGGAGAAAACATATTGCCCGCAGGGGTGTAGACCGATTGGCAAGTGCCGTGTAAATGGAAGGAACTATGTAAAATGAGGTCTCAAGGTCGATTCTCACCCCGATTTACTCGGAGGGCGTGCTTGTGGGCTGTGCGTTTCTCCCTAGGNAGAAAATATGAGGGTTGGGTGGGGTGTAGGTGGGGGGAATAATAGGAGAAAATATGAGGGTTGGGTGGGGTGTAGGTGGGGGGAATAATAGGAGAAAACATATTATGTTTTCTCTTACTATTCCCCCCACCCCCACTTCTATAGGGTGGCGGTGGGGGAATAATAGGAAAAAACATATTAGTGGGGTGGGGAGTAATAGGAGAAAACATATTGCCCGCAGGGGTGTAGACCGATTGGCAAGTGCCGTGTAAATGGAAGGAACTATGTAAAATGAGGTCTCAAGGTCGATTCTCACCCCGATTTACTCGGAGGGCGTGCTTGTGGGCTGTGCGTTTCTCCCTAGGGTTTATAAGGCAGCCGGCAGGATTCGACCCCGTGTCACGCGAGTATGATACTGCAGTTGTTACCGATTCCCCTAGTATAAAAAAAAAAAAATAGGAGAAAACATATTATGTTTTCTCCTATTATTCCTCCACCCCCACTTTTATAAAGTGGCGGTGGGGGAATAATTTTTCTCCTATTATTCCCCACCCCCACTTCTATAGAGGATAACTTGAAAGAACCTGCATTACTGATTGGTTCGGGACATGTCAAAGACACCCTCATATATGAGGGTGGGGGTATTAATAGAGAAAATGTAAAACAAAGTAAGACAGTCATACAGTTTTCAAAGTATTACATAGAGTTGTCTCCTTCAACAAAGTAAAACAGTTTTCAGTGCATAAAAAAAACAGTTTTCAAAGTATTACATAGGGTTGTCTCCTTCAACAAAGTAAGACAATTTTCAGTGCATTAAAAAAAGCGTTTATACAAATTACCAAACATAAGTTCCAAATCAAAATGCCAAACATATGTTCCAAATTAGCCTACAAGTGGCATGTTTCATACAAAATACCAAAACATAAATTCCAAATCAAAATACCAAACATAAGTTCCAAATTGGCCTACAAGTGGCATGTTTATGTTTGATATAGACATCATATGTTCCAAATTGGCCTACAAGTGGTATGTTTATGTTTGATATAGATACCTAAAATGCAGATAATTCAAAAATATATATCATTAGCAATTGCCATAAACACTTTGAAATAAACACCTAAAATGCAGATAATTCAAAAATATATATCATCAGCAATTGTCATAAACACTTAAAATGCATTCAAAAAGGGTATGTTTATGTTTGATACAGACACCTAAAATGCAGATAATTCAAAAATATATATCATTATTAGCAATTGCCATAAACACTTTGATATAGACACCTAAAATGCAGATAATTCAAAAATATATATCATTAGCAATTGCCATAAACGCTTAATATGCATTCAAAAATATATATCATTAGTAATTTCCATAAACACTTAAAATGAAGATAATTCAAAAATATATATCATTAGCAATTGTCATAAACGCTTAAAATGCATTCAAAAATATATATCATTAGCAGTTGCCATAAACACTTAAAATGCAGATAATTCAAAAATATATATCATTAGCAATTGTCATAAACACTTTGATGCATTCAAAAATATATATCATTAGCAGTTGCCATAAACACTTAAAATGCAGATAATTCAAAAATATATATCATTAGCAATTGCCATAAACACTTTGATATAGACACCTAAAATGCAGATAATTCAAAAATATATATCATTAGCAATTGTCATGAACATTTAAAATGCATTTAAAATATATATATCATTAGCAATTGCCATAAACACTTTGATATAGACACCTAAAATGTAGATAATTCAAAAATATATATCATTAGCAATTGCCATAAACACTTAAAATGTAGATAATTTGAAAATACATATCATTAACTACAAACATGAACAGTGACTTCTTCTTTTACCCCTCATCACATTGAAAGGAGCTTTGTCCTTCAATTTCAATTTATATAGGATCTCTTAACTGAGGAATCGTTTCATCTTCCTTTGAGACAACTTGAAATGAGTTCTCTATTTCCCTATTATTGGGTGGCATAGATAAGATTACTAATGGACCATTTTATCTTCCTTTAGGACAACTTGAAATGAGTTCTCTATTTTGCTATGGTTGGGTGCCATAGATACAACTTGAAATGAGTTCTTTGTTTTTCTATGGTTGGGTGCCATAGATAGGGACAACTTGAAATGAGTTTTCTGTTTGAAATGAGTTCTGTTTTGCTATGGTTGGGTACCATAGATAGGAACAACTTGAAATGAGTTCTATGTTTTGCTATAGTTTGGTGCCATAGATAAGAAATTTCAGACCGTTTCATCTTCCTTTGAGACAACTTCAAATGAGTTCTCTGTTTTGCTATGGTTGGGTCCCCTAGATAAGAATTTCATACACTAAGTGAGAGTGATACTTCACAGCCTATTACATTCAACTTCCAGGGTACTCTGCTTCTACTCGTCATATTTGCAGTCTTAGTGATACAGGCCTGCTCCATTTCTGAGATTTTGGAGGAGATTGTTTATAGAGCACTTTGATTAGCATGAATAACGTCCTTGTGGTAACGCATAACTCTTCAAAGTTCATGAGCATCATCGTTATCCATGATGGCAAAACTTGCACAATAGACCTGAGGTAGAGACCAATATCCAACAATATGAAAAGGTGGCCTAGAGTCTAGAGTTATATTCCAAATGTCAAATGCACCATACCTGAAGATCTGAAACGCTAAAGAGGAAGCCTAAAACCAAGAGAAAGTCTCTATGCGATGCCAAGAGATTGGGCACACAACATTTTTAGAAAAGCATAAACTTGCATAACCCCCAGTTTCCTTCCCAATCACATAAAAACTACAATCTTTTGACCAACCAACAGTAAATTCTAATTTAAAGTCTGAGTTTGTACGGACCCAATTGTTGGATGGGAAGTTAGCAAGAACAATAATTCTCATTCAATCGTAGAAAATCCTCAGATTCACACGATGCATCATCTCGCATAATCCACCACCCAATTGCCTCCAACACTCCAGAAATGATCCCATAAAAGCAGTGAGCGAATAGAAAGGGATGGACTAGAGAGAAGTGACAATGGAGAACTGAAGCATCCGGCTTATAATGAACATAGGGAATTAACGGAAGACTAAACCAAAGATTGTCAAAACAACATAATAGAATACTTGGTGCACGGAGTCATCTTGAAAATAGAGATTTTGTTTAAATTTACATTGTCGGATTCCAGTCAATTCTTGCCAAAAAAAACCCAAAAAGTAGAATATTTAGCCAAAGCCTTATCCTATTTGATAATACTAGAGCACTGAATTATATTTATTAGCGACAAATGAGGGTTTAATTCGCATGAGAAGAGGAATGATAAACTTCCTTAAGTTGCCCTTCCAGAGGCTTTGATAATTCATTTCGGATTTGATGTGAATTAATACTCGCTTAATCAAATCTTCTCTCCCGAGTACACATCAAATCTTCACTCTTGAGTTATTTTGGTTTTTCCGCGGTGCAGTTTTAAATTTCCGGTCAATCCAGAACTCTGATCGATTTTCTGAACATTTGGGTTGGTTTAAAATAGAACAAATCCCTTACTGTAAGGTTTTGAAATGCATGGAACTTTAATCCATGTGAAACTCAGATTATCTCTGAAAATCTGATTAAATTCAGACCATTTTTTTATCTGAAAAACTGATCTATTTGCTCCAGAATTAACCTATTCCTCCATTATCAATAGATAATTCATTTCAGATATTTCAAATTTGATATGAATTAATACTCACTTAATCAAAGAATTAGAGAATGATTCTAAAATTATAAACCTTATTTTTAAACAAGATGATTCTAAAGTCATAAACCTCAATTTTAAACACGATTCCATGACTAAGCTTGGTCGCATTCAAATGTCCTCTTCATTCAAATCTATTCTAGGACTAAGCTTGGTCGCATTGATTTGCAATGCCTGTTCATTCAAATCTCTTTTTATGTGGAAGAAACATAGTCTCACAAAGAGGTCAACCTCTTGCTTGATTCTGAAGATATATTTTTTTTATTTTGATGATATTTTTTTATTTTGATCATTTACCAATCAGTGCTTAATGACAAACATTGAGTCCCAAAAAAACTAATGAAGTTCTAAAACTTGTCTCCTTAGCCATAGAGAGACCATACCATAGAGAGCATTAAAAAAATAATTTGAGACTACTTCTACTAAACTTTTAATTTTTATTATGTATTATTCTATTTGTTTTTTTCTTTTATAGTATGTATAAACTGATAAAGCATCTATTCATAGGTGGAAAGAAGTCATTTTTCTTTAAAAATTAATTTTTCATTTTATTTACAAATTCGATGTCCTTCCCTGCCATAGTTACATTAATTATTAGTAAAATTATTTACATTATTAACAAATTAAATTAAGAGTTGAAATACTTACATTAATAATAAATTAAATTATTATGAGAGATATTAATAATAAATTAAATTGTTGTTTTTCTTTATAATATCTTTATAATATAGTTAAATTTAATTAATTCTACAAAGTTCTAGTTTTTTTGGTGTCAAGTCTTTTTTACTTAGCACTCCCTCCTTTTTTAAGTAGTTTTTTGATATTTTAAATTTTCTTATACATAATGTTTCCACCTTTTTTTTTTAAATGGTTGTTTTTCATCTATTTTCAATTTTTTTAATTTGTTTTTATTTAGAGTATTTTAAATCATGTATGAATGATCTTGTTTAGCATGCATACCCACAATTGAATTCATGATGTGATTGAAGAAAGGTGTCATTGTGGGAGAAAGAGGTATTTGGGTATTACAAATAGTTGTCTATATATATATATATATATATATATATATATATATATTACATTGATACATGGACAACTATTTGTATTCCACAGTGTGTGTGTGTGTGTTCTGAGCAAGAAAAAACTTTATATTTCATGAAGTAGAAATATACATATTTCGGTCCATTAAATGATTGTTCAAAAACATTTCCTTTACATTCCTATATATTCTCTCCTCAACAGTATCTTATCAAAAATCTTACTTTCTTTACATCTAGTTCTATAGCAGTCTATAGCATTACATCATCTCCATACTTTTCATCAAATACAAATTAAAGTAAAAAGGACATGTCCCCAAAGGACTAGCCATCATACAGCTCCTGAAAAATGAAAGTTCATTCCTGGATTTCTAACGCTTCTTTTGATAGTTTGTCAGTTGCATCATTTAGCTCTTTGTAGATGTGGCTACATGAAAACCATTCCAACCTTGACGAAAAAGATCAAATATGAGCCTTGAGCAGATTCAGACCCACCACTTGTAAGTCTCCTTTTCCTTTGACCCAATCTACTACAACCTTAGAGTCCCCTAGGAGATGCACTTTCCTCGGATTAATAGAATTAACCATTAAAAGAAGTTCCCATAACATTGATAGCTATGATTTAATATTTGAACCACTCCTAGGAGCATAACAGATATTGTAAAAATGATTTGTAGAAATGGATAAAATTTCCCCTGCACTGCATCGAGTTGGGTGACCTTGGCTTGCCCCATCAAAATATCCCCATGGAATGCTATTATCTAAATCAGGCTCGACAATATTCTTGCTTTTGGGGTTTTTCTCTTCTACCTTGAACTCTCTGGAGAGTTTCACCACCAAATATGCAACAACATCTATTGGAATATACTTGTCCTAGAATACATTAAAATTCCATACCCACCAAAGAAAGTAAATCGTGAACAAAGGAATTTAACCAAAAGACTTAAAACTATTGTTTGATTTCCACTTGAGCAACCATTCACTAATCCCCACTTCCAGAAACAAATATCTACGCTTTAATAAGGCTTTGACTTCAAACACCACCTTCTGCATGAAGGAACAATACACAAAGAGATGTTGGACTGATTCTTCCTCGATTTTGCACATGACACAATGACCGTGACCATACCAACCCCTCTTAAGCCCATTATCCCACCTAAAGATTTTGTTTTCTAGTGCTAGCCAAGCCAATGTTTTTACTTTAAATGGGGTGTTAACCCCCCACACAAAGGACCACCACCATTTCTTCTTAGTTGCAAAGTCTTCCTCTTCTAGCACTTGATATCCCAACTTTGTTGTGAAGGATCTAGATTTCTTGTTTCTTTCTCGGTATATCATATCTTTGACTTCTTCATACAAATTTATAAAATTGGCATACAATAGCCCTGAAAAGGTCTTCCATTCCACCTTTTTATTTCATTCAAGGCCCAGAGCTTCTGTCGACTTCCACTCACTTATTCCTACACCATCAACTTCACTTTATTGAGCATCCCAACCAGAATAATTACCTCTTTCATGCAAATCCGCTAGAAGGTCGTCTGAAAGTTTGAACCCAAGGCTCAATAAAGCGTCTATTCATAGGGTGGAAAGAAGTCATTTTTATTTAAAAAAAAACAATTTTTCTTTTTACTTACAAATCCTATGTCTTTCCCCATCAATGTTACATCAATTACTAATTGAATTATTTACATTAATAACAAATTGAATTATGAATTGAATTACTTACATCAATAACAAATTAAATTACTATGAGAGACATTAAAAACAAATTATGTTATTATTCTCGGGATGGAGTGCTTGCATTGGTAGAATAGAAGGAGCATAGATGGTGCTTGCATGCAATCCCACCTAGCGAGCCTCTTCATGTTATCAATCCCAGAGGGCATAGGGGTGGTACCCCTACTCTCATGACTAGACCATCCAGATTATTACTTCTATCACGACTCAAGTTCAAAATGGTGTTTTCATTGTGAAAAATCATTAATTTCATTGGTCTGTGGGTTCTTATGATGAGATTGGCATGTAGCATTTCATACATGAATGCAAGGAAGAATGAGTTGAGTAGCATGCTGAGAGAAATCATGTATGAATGGGCTAGTTTAGCATGCATACCCACAGTTGAATTCATGATACAATTGGAGAGAGGTGTCATCATGGGAGCATGTGGTATCTAGGTATTGCATCTCTAGAAGGTAGGGATATAGGCCAAGCCAATGCATTTTGGTGGAGTTCAAACATCAATCCATGGAGGAAGCCTAGTCCTCAAGCTTGGGGCCATCAAAGTTTCTCTGAGCTCTATGTCTAGGTACTTCATAGAAACTCCTTTATTATGTGGTCTAGTGATTTTATGGTATCTTTACCTTGTTCTCAAAAATCTAAGCATAGGGGTCGAACCACTGGAGAAACCCTCGCTAGTTGGGGGTTTTGACTACCGAGCCTCATTTCCTTTCCTAATATTATTTTGTCAACCTTGTCAAGCCACTGTAGCTACTCTATTATGTCCCTTAATCCTATTCCCCTTGTCTATTTACATCTCATCTTTTGGCCCCTACTATCTTTCAATTACCCCTGCACACTCTCCTGGTATGTAAACATTGTTATAACTTACAATAATATTGAGAGGGGGGAGGTGTGAATCAGTATTATATCAATTTTCCACTTTTCTTTCCTTTCAACAAATTGAGATTATTTAGAAGTGCTTACTTAAATAACAACACATAAAACACATTACACTAGAATTTTTACATGGAAACCCAATTGGAGAGAAAATCATAAAACATCTTTCTTTATGTTCTTCTACAAACACCAACTTACAAATTACAATTATTCAGCTTGACAGACACCCACCTGTCGCAAATGAGGATACCAATCCTCTCAAGAACCAACCTGTTGAAAACAATGAGGACTCCAATCCTCTCAGGCACCAACTTGTCGGAGATAATGAGGACACCAATCCTCAGTGAGCTTCAACTCATCCTAGCACCACCCTGCCACCCTGAATTCCATTTAAAAATATTCTTACAGAATTGGACCTTTCTCTACAAAAATTAATCTGATAGTTTCGTTGAACAATTACAGGTCCTTTTCCTTCTCTTTTCATCCGCACTCAAATCGAATAGAGTGTGTTCTTATTTATAGTGTTTTTTCTTGAGTTCCCCTTCATTTATGTGAACACATAACAATTACAACATGCATAAATTTTGACCAAATCAAAATTCTTTCAATTACACTTATGTCTAAATAAAGTATGTGGACACATGACAGTTACATTGTGGACATATTTTGAACAAATCAAAGTCCAATGGACAAACTTATGTTCCAGACATTTTGACTAACTCAAATGGACCAAATATTTCTTGTTTTACCAAATCATTCATTGTCGTAGTAATTCACATTTTGGTTTACAAAGCATCTACTACTCATATAGAATAAGAGTGCAAGATACATATCACAAGTCTTCAACCTGAATCACTTTCCTTGCAACATACTCACCTAGTCTCCCCAGCAGATTATGATCTTGCTCTGGTAACTCCAAATTTTCACTTGTCTCATTATAGTCCACTCTATCACTTGTCACTTTTCTCAAGGAACCCTACGATATTTGCACATCCTTCGTTGCGTTGCAACAAAAACATATGTTGATTTACTCTACATCACAGACAAGGAAATTGGTCGCAGTCTACTTTACTTATGAACTGCGTCGTAGGGCATCCTCATGTTCTACGCGCACTCCTAGAAAACTCAATCACTTCCATGATTTCTTTTGCATCGTGGATCCCTTATTCCTCCAATCCTTCTGCGCACTTTTGTTTTCAACCTTTCATGATTTCTTCTAGGAGTTCCATTTCATGTGGATCTACGATAGTACAGTAGAAAGAATCCATCCACACACATCCTCTGCCTATGTGCTAACTTTTCTCCATACTATATGTGCGTTATGTTGACATCAATGAAAACATATGCTCAAAAAACCCCCCCTTTTCATTGATGGCAACTCTATTGTTGAATTTCTCCCCCAGTCAATGTGTTTCTCTGACCTTCACTCCCCCTTGTTGTATGTTCCTCTTTGTCACAGCTCTATTTTTCTCCCCTTTTGACATCAATGACAAAGGGATCTTCCCTACTAATTGCACACATCCTAAGAGTGACTCCCCCTTTCTGAATGTTGGATTGCATGCTGCTCAATTTCTTGCACTGCTCCCCCTGAGGCTAAATAGGTATTTCAACAGCCCGCAACCTGTCATGAAGGTTTTGTGCCTTAATGAGGAGTGGGAAGGACTCCCAACTTGTCTCTGAGGTACTCAAAGGAGTCCCTAGGTAATGGCTTGGTAAAGATATATGTTATCTTCTCTTTGGAAGGAACATATTCTAATTTAACCACCTAATCCTGAACTTGTTCTTCGAGAAAGTGATACTCGATGGGTATATGCTTAGTTTTAGATTGTTGTACATAATTTTTAGAGAGATTAATAACACTTGTATGGTCACACATTATGGAAATAGGTTGATCATAAGGAACTTGAAAATCCTTGAGATTGGTATTTATCCACAATACTTTCGTACCGCAGGATGCAACTATATACTCATCTTCATCTATAGAAAGGGAAATGGAATTTTGTTTCTTGCTAAGCCAAGATACTAAACAACTGCCAAGGAAGAATGCACCTCCACTAGGAATTTTTCTATCATCAATACTTCCTGCCCAATCTGCATCTATATAAGCTCTGAGAACGAGGTCTTTGTTTTGTGGATACCACAATCCATAATCAATAGTGCCTTGCAAGTACCTGAATATT
>SNQJ01S0040328.1:144851-155744 GCA_010110895.2 Picea sitchensis
GTGTTTCTGGACATTCCATGGCAGACCCATTGAGACAGGCATGCACATTCTCCTTAACGACCATATTCCACGCCCTGAGCTAGGAAAGTTGCGTCGTCAAAATGAAGCAAAAACTTGGCAGGTTATGTGTAAAGGATTTTGGCCAGAGGAGGGCTTGCTTCCATAAGCTCTGTGAATTCGATTTGCAAGGGGTAATGGCGTAAATCATCCTCTGCAAGAAGAATGGCTTCTAATTCTTCGAGGTAGTGATGAAATCGAAGCTGTTGATATGTGTCAATGTATTTGGCATCGTCACCTGCAATGACCTCTTTGAACAGTGTTATTTCAACAAATTTTTCTTGTGGACGACGTAAATAAACCTTCACCGTGGTGAGACCAATTATTGTCTATGTGCCCATTTGTCCTTTGTAATACAAATAAGTAAGATAAATATTCATTGTAATCATCTAGCTGCCCACTCTCTAAATAGAATTAGATATAATCAATGGCCTCCATGTCTCAGGATTGATGATCATAACAACACCACCATCCTCTATCCTCAAGAACAATCATTATTGCAATTGTCTGCAGTCATCTAGAAAGTGAAATATAATATCTTTTGAATCCCAAACATCAACTTTTACAACAAAATCTCCAACTGGATCTTGAGCATCATCATTTTGGCATAGTTCGACAAGTATCTAGACCACCAAAGCCATAATGGGACAACGTCGCCACCTTCTGCGCTTAGAACACCACATATTCATGCTACATTTAACTGATGCAATAATGAAAATATTTGAAAGAGGACCCTTGAGATCCCTCCAATATTGTTATTGGTCCGACATGTATGTTTTTTTGCATTTAGGTCATAACCAAAAAAAATGCTACATTTAACTGATGCAATAATGAAAATATTTGAAAGAGGACCCTTGAGATCCCTCCAATATTGTTATTGGTCCGACATGTATGTTTTTTTGCATTTAGGTCATAAACTTCAAAAACACAATACCAACATGGAATTCCTAAAATTCTTTTGTTGCTTGTTCCTAAAGGTTTTTATCTTTATTTGCATAAGTGTCCTCTAGTTAAAGGGCCCACTCTAGTTTTTGATCCACAGTTAATTCAAATAATATAAGTTGATAACTACATCTCTCATGTAGTAGTGGAGAGATGGTGTTTCTTATAATCGGAATAGAAGTAACCCTCATCATTATTTAAATTATTTAAACGAGATTAAACTCTCTTCCAACGTCCCAAATATTTTTAACATGTGAAGCTTTGATTTAAACTCTTCTTCATATTGTATAATATGGGGATCCACATGAAATTATTATTATTTTAATAGAAGTTTGATATGACATGTCCCAAATATTTTTAACATGTGAAGCTTTGATTTAAACTCTTCTTCATATTGTATAATATGGGGATCCACATGAAATTATTATTATTTTAATAGAAGCTTATGATATGACATGAGGATTAAACCAAAGTCATAATTTTTTTTATGAAAATAAGCTTGGGGACAATGTCAAAGTCATAACTAAAAGGACACATGCTATAAACTTTATGTTGGAGTAAGTCATGAGACACACTTGGAAAGTGAGGTAAAATATGACATGGTATTATAATAAATACTTGCTTTTGTCTTAGAATAATATTAAATAATAACTCAAAAGGTGACTTGGTATTACCTTTATGTTATGAAGTATCTTTAGAGAAGAGGGTCATGTAAATGAGTAGTATGATGAGTGAATGGAATAAATTTTTATTAGTTGGTTTATTTTCTTTTTATTCAAGCCAAAGAGGTATAGGACAACGTTAGATGATGATAAACGATCCTAAATATATGGTGTTAATGTACAAAATATGATGGGTCAAGCATGTAAAGAATGGGAAAAGGGTTATATTGGTCATAGTTCTATAAGCCATGATAGTTTCGCGAAGAATATTACGCCAATTTTAATGAGAGTGTGCACAAGAATTTGCGCAAGCAATTGTGAAATGAGGGGGATCCTAGCAACACTTTTCCAGCTAAGTACTTTTGACAAAAATATTCATCAACATAAGGTAAACGGGTCAAGTTCATAGTTCACCCTCTTACAAATAGACAATTTTGGAAATTGACAGCAATATGCTATCGCAAACACCAAATAAGAAGCCATAAATAATTTCTTGTATTTTTTGTACTGTGACAATTGGGAGGAGATTTCAATGGAAATAAGTTTTCCCAAATAAAAAATATCTTGCTCTTTGACCGTAAAATATAAGATATAAATAATCATGTGGGAAATGTTGGCGGTACTTTCTTGGTCGGTCACCCTGGTGAGAAACCAAGAAATTTCCCAAAAGGGGTTTTTGAATAAATTGACCAGCAACCTGGTAATGTCTTCAAGGACAACTGCGGGATTCTCCAAGAACTTAGGCAAGAGGTTGAGGCCATTTTCATTCTTTTTCAGGAAATCCATGCAATCATCTCCTTTGAAAGTAAGTGTTGGCTCAGGGAGCTTCAACATATTACAGAACACTTGAGGTGAAAGAGAGATGGGAGAATGGTCTTGAAGTTGAATAATTTGTCGACTCAGTATGTATTTCTCAACACACCATCCAACCATTTCCTTGTAGTCGAAAACCTCAAGGACACACCCTACATGAGCAATTTTAGATGTCCATATCACTTATTTCTTAGCAGAAGGGGATGAATAGTAATAATACGCTCTACACCACTGAAATTTCTAGTCCTCACGCCCAAAAATATTCAAAGTATCACCGCAGAAATATTGTCAAGATGTTGCGGCCATAAGTTGACGAGTTTGTTCCTTTAATCCAGATAATATTTCCAATGAGCGCTTGAGAGAGATAACAATAATATAATCTTCAGCAAATCATGTTTTAATGTGATTTAATGAGAAATCTCCTCGAGCCCTTCGCTTATTAATGACGATCTTTATGGAACCTGCATGATGAGTTATTAGAATTAAACCATATTAAATGTGTATTGGGAAAAATACGAAGGTGGCGGGGACGGATGAGAGAAATTAGGATTTGGGAACTTTTGTGAACCTGCCAACCAAGGAACCCGCGGTTGTGAATGATAGAAAATAAGATAAGTGTTGAGAGCGTTTGGTCGGACTCAGATACAAGAGAAGTGAAATATTTAGGATCTCGGTACCTGCAACAATTCTGAAGGTCATAATGTAGATCACGGATCTTTGGGTGAAAAATGGATATCGCGAAACTTGGAATATGAAAACTTGAACCCACGAACCCGCGACTGCAAAATTGGTTAAGTATAGAATAATACGATGGTCGATCGGACTCATTATATGGCAGTATGGATGGATATGAAGATCTGTGAGTCCGCGGACCCGTCGTTTTTAAAAAAAACTAAGCATAGTAACTAGAAAAGAAAAGGAGAAGGGAGAAAAGAAAAGGGGAAATGAGGGTAGGTATAGAAGAGGGAAAAGAAATGGAAAAAATAAGTTGGGAAAATAGAAAGGGGAGGGAAAATTCGGAAGCAAGAATTGATCTCAACAGGTTCTTGGCCCTCAATATCCATAGATGAATTGTCTCTGGCTTCCATAACTTCAGCTTATCCTTATGATGATGATTCTACTTCCTATTTTGAATTATAACCTGTGTTTGATTGATGTGGCAATGCATCTTCTCTTAATTGGTGGCATTAGAGTTCCAAATCCTCCACTCATTGCTTCAATATTTCTACAACTTGTTTTAGATCATTTGTAGCATGTCTTTCTTGCTATATATCTTCCACTCGCTAGAGCAATTCTAGAATTATTTTTTCTTGTCCATTCACCTTGGTGTCTACATGAGTTACCTTGTTGTTCACTTGAATATAAATCAATCTACTTCCCTCTTCCATATCCCCACACCTTCTTAGTATTCTCTTAATACCATTCCATGAAGGATCCATTGTGATTGTAGGAGATTTTTTTCCTGACTAATTGGAGGTTTGCCACCAAATGTTGATAACCCAAGATTTATCTATGTTTGGTGAGTGGTTTCCACTCTTTTTGCCAGTGTGAATTTGTTCTGGGATGGTTGGAGTCTCGGTCTTAAGCCCAATAGTAGCTTGAGGTAAATTAACTACAGTTTGGAAATTTATACCCACTTCCAATTTGCTATCAAAATCACAAAAAAACAAGGGGGACCTTTTAGATATTTCAATTGGGAGAAGGAGGCATCTTTGAAGGACAGGGGTACTAATATTTAGGTGAAAGATCTCGAAGTTAAGGTTCCCAATATGGAATTCCATAGTGAAATTTATGAGAAGGCGAAGACAACAAGTAGGGGGGATAGAATTGGCATATAGCAGGTAAAAAGGTAATTTGGTCCTAAGTGGATATTGAACCAAAGAGAAAAAAGTCCCAATGATATCTTGAGGTTTCCAATGCCTTGATTCCAGAGTCCAAAAAGAGAAGGTGTTCCAAATCTAGGTGAACCATAATTACACGTGCCTAACGAAACGAAGGGACAATAGTGTATTAAATTGTTTCCATAAAAATTTTGATTTCTACCCGTTGAGAGGGATATACCAAGAGATTTCACATTGAGTGGAGGGTGATGCATGTGTCCAAGAGTTGTTTGGCATTGAAAATCCAAATGAAATAATACATGTCCATTACATCGGTGGGAGAATATGTGTAGGGATTAATTATGGTGTCACATCGTCGTCCTTGGATATTGACAAAGTTTTTTATCCAAGGTCGTCTCATGCCAATTTAATTTCCACCATCATTGAGCATTTAAGGGATGTAACAGGGTTTTAGATCCCCATTTACCTTCATTTATCCTTTTCTTAAGGTTGTTCCTTCCTTATCTAATTGATTTGCATCTTTGTTTAACTCTTGCTTGACACAAAATAAATTGTATTTGTTGAATTGATTGAGGAGAGCCTGGATTCTTGTGAGAAAACCCTTGTATATGTTACTCCCTTCTATGTTTGTTTGATAATGGCCCTTATTAGGATCATAAAGTCGCCACAGATTACTATTATTCGAACTCCTTTCAATATAGCATGGTTGGTACCTTCCTCAAGTGTGTAAGCTTCTGCTTCATTGTTGGTCATAGTTCCAAGGCCCCAAACATATTTTAGAATGATATGTCCTCTGGGATAGTTGATTCCCCCCCTCCCCTCGTGCTTGACGCCCCTATTTTTTATTAATAAAATATGTTTAATAGATATAAAGCATTAAAATAATATGGAAAGTGAATTTAAGTCAATAAATCACTTTAAATTGATATAAAGTAACTTTTTTTTAAATCAAAACAAAACTTTGTATTCATTCAAAAATCAATTGTGATGAAGGTAGTAGAAAATACATCCATATGATTTCATAATACTTCCTCAAAACATAACATAATTCAATATAAACATCATAGGATATAAAAGACACTTCTAAATAGGAATTCCAAGCATTTCTACAGGTAACCTCCCTAGAATATTGACCCAAAATACAAATTACTTGAAAAAACATTTAAACTAACAACAAAGAGGGACATTGACTTCTTCTTCTTCTTTCCCCTCGTCAGGATGAGTAGATTTTGGTACTTCAATCTCCTTAGGATCACATAACTAGAGAATAGATTCAACATCCTTTAACCCATCTTGAACCAAATTATTTGTTCCTTGGTTGTTCGATGTTATGGAGAGACCTTCCACTCGTTGCAAGAAAACCAAACTACGAAGTGTATTACATCTCGACTCCAAAGAATCAACTCTTTTATTTTGGAGCAAGAAAATGTTCATAATGTTGGCATTATGGGTAATACTAGTCTACTCAAGTTCAGTAAGTTTAGATGAAATTACTAATAATGCACTAATGTTGTCCTGGATAATGTCCTCATTATAGCAAAGAACTCGACTTATTTCCCTTGCATCATCGTTTTCCATAATTTCTAACCAATCATCACCATCAACAGAATCAAATACTAGAGAGAAGACTGAATAGAAGGGGGTTATAAGCTCTTGAAACCAGATCAATATAATCCAAAGCATGCAAGAGAGGATGGTCCACAAGCCTCAAATGAAAATAATGATAAGCTGAGATTATCCCATTCACACAAATCCAATAAGAAAAATCATAAAAACTGCAAACAAATATGACAAAGGAAAATATCCTGAGAATCAAGACTTACTTTAACATAGCTCGACGACATAATTAAAAGGATGACAGAGCCAACATTGAGAAAAAATAACTGCACGACACCATGATACTTTGGAGAATTTGTAATTCCAACCATCTCCCACTAGAATTAAACCCAATCACCTTAGGAAAAAAACAAAGAGAGAACCAATGAACATTTCCACACCAAGAAACCAAAGGCACCACCCAAGGAGCACTAAAAACACCACCATAATCCCAACCCAACCAAATTTGATCCAAAGAGCTAGAAATTCACCCCAATAAAGAGTATAGGTAGGAATTTTCCCACATTTCAAACCCAAATTCATATATGCGCATTGAATATGCACAAATGAACCCTACCATTCCCAAAGGGGATGAATAATGGACCACCCTACATCGTTCTTCCCAAAGCATGGACAACTATTGATCATTGAAATTTTCATGATGGAAATGACACCCATTTAAATACCACTTACTGAAAGATCTAGGGGATAACACAAAATTTAAGGTCTCCATTTTTGGCAAGGGCTCTTAGGATTAGAGAGGAAGTCATCTTATCCCAATGTTTAACCTCCACATTTAATTATTTGTTTATATCTAAAAATGAGACCTTATCAAAACGGGGTAGCATACAATTGATTCTAGAAAGGATGGATTTGAGCTTGTTCCCCACTGGTGTTGTATTATGTTGTCATTGATGTCAAAGGAGTGATGTTAAAGGGTTGGTGTCAAGTATTGTCTTAGTAATGTGTTTGTATCATTGATGTATTGATTGTTGGATCATGTGGGCATGGATGTAACTGATGTCAGAGGGTTGATGTCATGAAGTGTCATAGTGATGTGTTGTCATTAATGTAAAGGTTGAACATTGTTGTATAATTTTATAATTGATTTCATGACATGGTTTATAGGAAGAACCAAATGGACGAACTCCAAAGTGGTCCCCTTATGGTGAAATCCCTCATGGGAATACGCTTTGCGAAGTCCAAATGTTTAAGTGATTTGGTATCCCCAACAGTGTAGAGTTTCATTGAGGAATAATATAATGAAGATCAGTTGATTTGCAAGTGATATTATTCTATATGTATATTTCTCGTCATGTCATTTTCGGTGATATGTGGAACGTCACATAACTCCTCACGGTTAGAGAGTTATGTCCATGTGAAGTTGGAGAACCCTCATGAGTTATCTAGAAGCCCCTAAAAGGTCAAAGAAGTCAAATTATTCTAGAAGATCCTGGAAGAAGTTGACTAGTCATGGGTTAAGTGGTTGCAACAAGAAAACAGTTAAAAATGAATTAGGTTCAACTAGAAGTGGATATTTTACTATTTGTGGATAAATTAGTTGTAAGTGGACAAAGTGGTTAGAAGTGGGTTAGACCCAAAAGAAGGAAGTTGGTTAGGAGATAAACCCTCGAGAAAGCTACTTGGAGAAGTATAAATAAGAGAGCAAGGGTCTCTTATGGAGATGAATCTTTTGAGTATATTGAAGATCTATTTTTGGTGAAAGATTCATTGTAGGTACTCATGGATGCATCAAAAGTTGTGCAAGCTTGAGGTAGCAAAGAAGTTTAACGGTGAAAGTTTCGGAGGTTCTGAAAACCCTAGTTTTTTGAAGTTGTACGCAGGATGCAGTGGGCTAGGGTGTGTACATACATGTGTTGAATAATCAGAGTTCGCATATATTTGAAAAGGATAAGAAAAGCTTGAGTATATTCTAGTGTTAGGTTCCTGAAGTTTGAAGCAAATTCCCAGGATATCATTCTACAGGTTCAAATCTGCTACATAAGTTATGGTATGGTTACATGTTGTCTTGATGCTTAGATTTACTCATGGTATGGTGAATTCTTGAAGCATTATTTGTATGGTTGTTGCGAGATATGAATATGATATATGTTGGTTGGTTGATTAAGTGAGTAGCACTCTCATGTTTGGTATATCTTTGATATGGTTGAGGGATATCTATGGTATATGATGATGCATGCATGAGGGACATGCATAGGACTCTTGGTATGGTTGTTGTGTGATCTAGATATGGTATATGTTGGTTGGTTGATTGAGTGAGAAGCACTCTCATGTATGGTAAAGTTATGATATGGTTCCTATATCTCACACCCTTGAGCTAACTATACTTGGTTGAGGAATATGTCTGATGATGTATGCATGGCATAGGTTGGTTGGAGTGACTAGTTGGATGTAGTGACAGGTTACTCGTGGATGTAACAGAGGCAGGAAATTTTTAGAAGTGCAGAAGAATGGATGCCCTAGTATTCTGAAGGTGTGCATGGGATGAGAGAGGGAAGGACGTGTACATATGTGTGTTGCAGTATAGGAAGTTCATGTACATACGCATGTTGCAGTATAAACAAGTCGTGTACATGTTGGCAGATTGGTTTATGTCTACAAGTTGGTTCTTCTACTTGAGGGTTGGATTTCTCACATCTCGATTGGTGTTGAGATCTACAAGATGAGTCTTGTATTTAGAGTTGGTACTCTATTGGAGTTGTTTCTCTTTTTAGTTGATTTTGATAAAACCCTAATATTGTAGTCTCATGTAACACATAATACAAAAATCTTACACATATATCTGGTGTTCCTTGTGTTCATTATGGTGATGGTTTAATGTTATTTATTATTCTTGAATGTTGTTGATACATGGAAGTAGCTAAGTAGAAATGAATAATATGTTTGAAGTGGTTGTTAACTAAAGTTTGGAAAGAATTGTAAAAATATCCCTACACTGATTCACCCCCTCCCTCTCAGTGTAGTCGGTGTGTCCAACAATTGGTATTAGAGCAGGCCTTCAATATAAGCCTTACAATCTTGGAGGATATACATGGACACACAAATGGATGAACATGCAGATTAAGTTCCCCTCTTTGATGACACATATTACTCAGCATGGAGAATAGAGATGAAAGGGTATTTGAAGGGAAAAGGATCAAGTGTTTGGAATACAGTTGTTGTTGGGCCAGTTCCCTCAAAGAATCAATCAAAATTTGCAGCAAAGAAGAATAATGCAGTAGCATCCAATACCATCTTGAATGGACTCTCAGGTTATGTCAAAGAAAGAATAGGAAAGTGTAACTGCCAAGGACCTATGGTTGAAGCTAGAAAAGGCATATCAAGACTCGGTCATCAATGAAGGTAAATACTCTCCAAAATATTCTGATTACAATACTCCTAAATGCAATGAAGTTGAATGTTCTCCTACAAATGAAGAAGAATATCTAGAAGTAGTTTGTGTAGAATCAACTAAAAATTATCTTATACATGAAGAGGAAGATTTGTTGAAGCTTAAAGATAAAATTATGAATGATTTTGAATAAGTTAGCATGGAAATACGGTATGGTTCAATTGTTTTTTAGTATCTTGAAAAATACACTAAGGAATCCCTATAAAATTACCCAACACATACCATGGCACTAAAACAAATGCTCAAGAAACAAGAAGAAAGTACAATGACTCAATTAGAAGAAAAAGAATAAGAGATCAAAAGACTAAATAATGAAACAATTAGTCAAGCAGAAGAAAAGAAAAAGGTATATGATGAGATTAGAAAAAACATTGAAGTCAATGTCAATCTAAAGACCCAAATTGAAGAAGACAAAAGGATAGAGGAACTATTGAAGAATCAAGTAAATGAAAAGGAAGAATCATGCCATAAATTGGAAGCAGGAGTTGTTGATCTCAGAAACAAAGTAGAGAAGTCAAATACTCATATCAATTTCATGAACAACTCAACAATATTGGATGAAATATTGGATAGTCAAAGATCACCAAATGATAAATCAGCTCTTGGATAAAACAAGGAAGTTTCACACTTTGAAGCTATCACTTCTAAGAAGCATGAGGTAAGTCCTTCATTCTAATAAATTGGAAGCAAAGTTGTTAGAAAAAATAGGATCTCAGAGCAATA
Source organism: Picea sitchensis (assembly GCA_010110895.2). Taxonomy (NCBI): domain Eukaryota; kingdom Viridiplantae; phylum Streptophyta; class Pinopsida; order Pinales; family Pinaceae; genus Picea; species Picea sitchensis. The sequence continues at coordinate 154,898 of SNQJ01S0040328.1, forward strand.
AAATAAAACAAATACGAAAATAAAATGCAGAAGATATGGAATACAATAAAGGGACGCTACCCCTGAACCCCCGTTGGGGGCCCGCTGGCCCACGGGCCCTCCAGCTAGGGGGATGAGCCCCCAGGACCCCATAGGGGGGAAATCCCCGCCTACAACCCCCCCACATGGAGGGGTGTATAGTCTTCTAGGGTGTACAGTATTCATGGGATATAAACAGAGTTGAAAACAAAGACCATTGAATTAGGAAGATAATTAGGCTCCACAACCAACAATATCCCACTTGGAGACTGGTCACAACAACTCCACCGTTAATGTATATGTTGGACTATGATCCTTCTTGGACATGATAAATTTCTCATCTCCTCCTTCATACATAAAGGCCAACTTAAACTGAGAAGGAACTCAGTTTCTCCTTGATTACTCCCTTTGTTAACATGTCTGCAGGATTCTGGCTAGTATGTATCTTTTCCAACTTCAAATGTCCAACTTCCAAGAAGGATCATATGAAATAGTACCTGTTTGGTTAACTTTATTATATCCTTTCTAAGTTTGTTGACCCAAGGTTCATGTATGTTCAGGTTTCCAACTGTTGGCACCAGGCCGAAGAGGAAAGAAGAAAGATTGTGGGAAAGAAAGCGTGCAGAAAACCGAAGTAACAACTGGAAAAAGAAAAGAATGCGCACATGAAAGAAAGTGTGCACAAAGGAAAGCGATAGATGGAGGAAGAACAACACGTGCATGGGAGAAAGACCTAACGTAAGAAGGTTTAGGGTTTTGGTAATATTTTGTAAAAGGCTGAAGAGCCCGAAATGTATAAATATAGATACGAAAGTATCATATAGGGTTG
>SNQJ01S0040328.1:155754-168757 GCA_010110895.2 Picea sitchensis
GAGGACCACTGGAAGAAAACAAGCAACAACCACCAGAGATCATCGATATTGATGAAATCTCGTCGCTAGAGGAAATCCCAGTAGAGTCCAAAACCAATACTAGAGGAGATTCTGCAACCACAAACAGAGGCTATGGAATAGGATACACTAGCAGCGATGCACGAGCCTCAGAACAAGGAAGAAGAAACCCACCAGGAAATACCATTGGAACATATTGAAGTAGCCAAGGAAATGAATGGAACAAAACACCATTTGGGAGTAGAGGAGCACCCAGACAAGACGCAAGCACTCGGCTTAGGTCACCCAGTCAAGGAGACCACTGGAAATACCTGAGCGTGGCCAGAATGGATGACAGGGGAACAGTCAGGAGTTGTTGGAAATTTGAGCCAGCCAACACAGCAGGAGGACTGAGTTCAGATATCGAGCTCACCTCGAAAGAAACTGACCGCAGATATTTTACTACCTCGCATACCAGAGGGAGTACGGGTGGACCCGCAGCTATTGGGTCACGTCGGGAAGCTCAAGTATTTCGACCATGATGCAGCATATGAAACCAAATATCCAGAGCTTGAACCATAGGTCTTTATGCATAAAATAGTCGTGAACCAACTCGGAGAAACCATCACTCAACCACACCAGTGGGCAACTGGACTGGACAGAACGGGAATTATAGGATTGTTGAAGATACCACACTTTGGTAGAGGCCAATATGTGGTGTCATGCGTCAAGCAATTGTTAGCAGTTATGCATGGAGGGGATATATGGTTGGAAAAATCTATCCCCATAACTGTCGAACGTATCACGCAGATAACAGGCCTACCCACCGGGGGTATGGATCTCGCGTTGATTCTGGACAATAAGTCCAAGGAAAAAACATTGGCAGAATATATGAAGAAGAAATATGGCACCAACAGGGGAACAAGAGACATTATAATTAAACGGATCAACAATGTCGCAACGTAATTGGGCGCAAAGATATTAGCCTACAAATTGCTAAGAAAGTGTCGCAAAGACGAAGTACCGGCAGGAGTCATTGTTGTTGCATCTTAGTGTGCAGAAGGCACCTCCATGAGTTGGGCGTGATACCTATCAAACTTGTTCCAAGTAGACTGCAAAGACATGCAAGACACAGGTACATACTTTCATTACTCATGGCTAATCACTCTCATAGCTTTCATGTGATGGAAAGAACCAGAATATGTGGTCTTTTGTACCACACCACAGCCAAGAGGAGCAAGATTTCGCATCCTGAGATCTGTGCCACTAGCCAAGCATAAGAAGGGGATTGGAATCATATTCGAAGCTTACCTATGGGAGATCGAGGAAGCCATCAGCCGAGCATGGTGAATAACACTAGAGGCTGTCACACAATACGGGAGCATCGCCAATTTCTGGGCTAGGTGACAAGCCATGTGGATACAACCAAGGAAGGATACAAATAAACAGTGGCTACAGATGCCCTACTACATCATCGAGGGAGATATCGACATGATCATCAACAAATGGCCTGATTAATGGAGGATTCCAACCATACCCAGAGAAGTACCGAGACAAACAGTAGAAGGAGGGGTTGCGCAGGCGGAAACACAACCTCCACAAATCCTAGTACCCAAGAAGCAAAGAACGGGCCAAACCAAGTTGGCTCAAGCAGACAGTGACTCAGAGCAGCTAGGGACCCAGAAGGGGAGGACAGAAACTACTCAGTCGACCAATGGATAGTGAAAACCGACTGAGGGAGCATAGGAAACTGCATCAAACCCCATCACACAGGAACCAGGGGGAACTAAGAGACCAGCGGTACAAGAAGAAGGTGCACACAAGAAAATGAAGGAACAATGAGCACCACCAGACTATACAATCACGGAGGATGATGGAGAGATGATTGCTAGAATGGTCCAAGATTTCCTAGCAGATGATTTTGATCATGTCGTGCACCACAGGGATAAACTACAGAAGGAATTGACAGAAATGGGATAGCTCCTTAAGAAATTCAGGGAAGCCCAGATCACAAGTAGCAGTAGAGGCATAGAGCCATCGACCACACAAACCACAGAAAGGGTGAAGATAGAAGAACGTGACCCATCTCTTCCGATGTTGCACACACATTCCATGGTCTATATAAAGCCTAGGATGCTGAGAATGGATGAAATTGTGGGACAGACACCACTGAAATATTTGGATCATATCCAATTGGTCTTAACACGGATGTCATCAAGAGAATTATACAAACTACAGGTTAGCATCGACCACGAGATGAAATCACGAGCACATAAAAACATATTCGAGCTACAACAAGCAACAAAGAAGCGGGAAGCGTTGGAAACAGTTTGTGCACAGGCCAAATCTGAAACTCAGGAGGCGAAAGAACGCATAAACGACCTAGAATGAAGAGTGGAAGAAATTTTTGGGAAACTCCCAACTACTACGCAAGGAAGTGAACTCCCAGCCGCATAAAAGATCGACCAGATTGCATAGGCAATTGATCAGTATCAGAAGGAGATCGAGACTCTTTGTGGACAGATTAGACTGACAACTCCATCAGCAGTGAAGGAGCAAAGGAAGCAGGAAGCAGCAATGCAACTACAAGATCTAGAAAAATAGTTCAGCGCGGCAGTTGACTTGCTGGATAAAGCAACTCAACTTTGGACAAGGCTGGAAGAGGATCCAAAGGTCCAACATTGGGACAAGGAGGAGGAGAGGATCAATGCAACGATCCAAGAACTCAAGCAGTGACAGAAGACCATACCAATTCCAGAACGAGCCAAGGGAACGCAAGAGTTGAAGAAGATACAGGTAGAACTTATCACTGTGCAAACACAGAAACATGAACGTCAAGCTCAAATAGAACTGTTGCAGGAACATGTAGCAGACGTACTTGCATAGGCAGAAGAATCCAGAAAACAGACAACATAGACTCAGCTAGAATGCGCAGGACTGATGAGCGAGGAAGTGGCAGCTCAGATAGTCGACACCATCAAGGAGAAAACCGCACAGACACTGACAAAAGTGGCAAAGTTGTAGGAGAAGTTCCAAATGATCACAAAGGAGAACAAGGAAGCAAAGAGAAATTAGGTGACTCGGGACGAGTCACATATCAATGTTGGGGGTCTGTAGGCATGAGGCCGAATGGGAAAGAAGAACGATCGTGGGGGAAAAGCGTGCAAAAAATTGAAGTAGCAACTGGAAAAATAACAGCACGAGCGCATGCAAGAAAGTGTGCACAAAGGAAAGCGACAGCTGGAGGAAGAACAACACGTGCATGGGAGAAATACCTAACGTAAGAAGGGTTAGGGTTTTGGTAATAGTCTGTAAAAGGCTGAAGAGCCCAAAATGTATAAATATAGATAAGAAAGTATCATATAGGCTTGGTTATTGTTATTTTAGTTGTATGAACCAATTTTGTAAGTTGTTGCGAAAAGAGTATACGAGGGAAGGTAGATCTGAGAATAAGACCACAGGCTGTGGAGCCTGGTGCGATCTAGTTCACCTCACATAGATCTTACCCAGTTTGGTGTAGAATTATAAGTGTGTGGCATTATGAATACAGAACTGCTATAACAAAAGATCCAAGAGCCAAATATTTGTGGACATAGCCCAGGAAGGGGTGAACCACGGTAATACTTGCATAATGTGTTGAATGTATGCATGTCTCTACTTTCTTTCAGCAATTAATGGTTAAGCTTGATGAATGAGTTAATACATTGTTATGAATATGTTTATACTTTGTTGGAATTAAACTATGGGATATACATAGGCAACTTCAAGGGATAAGTAGTTTACCTTACAGCTCGCGATACCTGGCTTTAATCAAGAAACCCCTATCCCCTACTATGTCCTAGGTTGTAAACACCTGAGTCTTACAGTCACCCATTTAAAGCTATCTCGGGTGAGACTGCGCAACACCTTTTGGGTGTTGTGTTTCTTTTTGGTTTACTAGGAGGGTCGATAGTTTTAGAGGCTTTGTTGGAACCCCGAATGACATGAACCCTGGGTCAATAACTTAGATAACCCGAGAAGGGAAATAGTAAACCAACACCCACAAAGCCTCTAAAACTTTCGACCCTCCTGGTAAACTAGAAGGCAACGCAATGCACAGGGTGCCTCGTGCCGTCTCACTTGAGATAGTCTTAATGGGTGGCTGCAATACTCAAGTGTTTATAGCCTAGGATTGAGTAGAATATCTAATAATTGTATATAGGGAGTGATATTGTAGCTTATTAATGTAGTATACCATTATTCTCGATTAATTCAAGAAATATAATGACTCATTCATTTAGCCCATCTATATCTACTGAGATGATAAATAAATACATGCATTCATTCACATAAAACAGATATTATCGTGGTTCACCCCCTTCTGGGCTACGTCCACAAAGATTTGTCTCTTGGATATTTAATTATCGTCGTTTTGTCATTACAGCGTCGCGTGCTTTACAATTCCATTCAGTTGGGCTGAGATCTATTATGAAGAAGAATAGATCGCACTAGGCTCCTCAGCCTGTGATCTAACCCTTAATATCTACCCTCCCCTAGCCTCTCTAGATCAACATCTTACAAAACTAGGTCATATAGTAAAATATTACATATTCACTTGTTACAAATAACGAATGTTCTTTTTAATAACCTGCTCATTACAACAACCATCTCTCTCTCTGTGATACCTAGATACTATATTTATATGTTTTTGGCTCTTCTTCCATTTCTATACATTACAAAATCCCTAACCCTACCGTCGTTAGGTCTTCCATGCATACGCGCGTGTTGTTCCCCCTTCCCGTTATCTCTTTTCTCATGCATGCCTTCTTTCCCAAAATCACCTTGCTTTCCTCTTTGGTCTGCTTCCAACAGGCCCCCAACATTGACATGTGACTCGTCTTGAGTCACCTAACCTTTGTGCACTTTTTCGATCTCCTTGGTGATCACCTGGAACTTTTCCTTGAGCTCTACTGCTTGTGTTGGCACTTGTGTGGTCTTCTCTTTGAGTGTGTCTACTATCTGTGCTGCAATTTCATCATTGATTAATCTTATGCACTCTTACTAAGTCTCTGCTATGTGTGTCTCGGCTTCCTCTTCCTATGCGAGAACTTCTGCCACTTGCTCTTGCAGCGGTTCCATTTGAGCCTGACACTCCTTTTTCTGTGTTTGCATGGTGGTAAGTTCTGCCTGCAATTTCTTCATCTCCTGCGCTCCTTTCATGCACTATGTGCTAAGCATTGTTTTATGCCTCTGCTTGAGGTCTTGGATATTTGCGCTTATCCTCTCTTCTTCCTTGTCCCACCTTTGGACTTGCTCATCCTCCTCTATCTTTGTCCAAAGTTGTGCTACATTCTCGAACAAGTTGGTTGATGTGCTAACCTGTCGCTCTATCTTCTTTAGCTTCTCTAATGCTTCATTCTTCCTTTTATCCTTCACTGTCGGTGAAGTAGTGGGTGTGAGCTATTCTCGAAGATTCTTGATCTCCTTCTGGTATTGATCGATTGCCTGCGCAATCTGATCAATATTTCCCGTTGCTATGAGTTCATCCTTTTGCACGATGTTTGGAATTTTTGCATAAGTTCCTGCCACTTTCTGCTCCAATCTATTCTTGCGCTCCCTTTCCTCTTGAGTCTCGAACTTAGTCTACTCGCATATTATTTCCAATGCATCCCGCTTCTCCATTGCCTAGTGTAATTCAGCTAAATCTGTGTGTGCCCGGGACTATACCTCTTGGGTGGCGTTGACCTACAAACTGTGTAGATATTTCGATGGTATCCGTGGCAATACCAGTTGGATTTGGGATAAGTCCTTCAGGGGTGTCTGCCCCACAATCTCGTCCATGCGCATCATACTAGGTGTAATGTGGAATGTCACGTTTGGTTGCGGTATTGTATGGATTGTATACCACTCTCCTTCTTCCAGACTTTCCTTTATCTGTAATGTTGATGGCCCTGTTCCCATGCTTTCTTGTTGTCTTTGCTTCCCCAATTTTTTTGAGGAGTTGTCGCATGTCTATCAGCCCCTCCTGAATTATGTCCCTATGGTGTGCAGCATTGTCAAAATCCTCAGCTATACAATCCTGAACCATTCGAACTATCATTTCTTCATCATCCTCTATGATCGTATATTCTGGAGGTGTCCTTTTCGCCTTCATTTTCTTGTGTGCACCTCCCGTCTGAATGTTTGATCGTGTATTCAAGACTGGCTCTGGGGGATTGGGACTTGGTGTGGTCCCTTGTGCAGCCTTGGCCTGTTCTTGATTTTCTTGGTCTGGCTGCGTGTTATCCTTATTCCCCTTTTGGGTCCCTGTCTTAACTATCGCTTCGTTTGTCTTCATTTTTTTTGTCTAGCCCTTCCTTCATTTCTTGGGCACTTGGACTTCTTGAGGTTGTGTTTCTCCCTACTCTACCTCCTCTTCTATTGTTCTTTCCGACAAGTATTGGATGAGGAATGGAATATTCAACTCATCTTCCCAGTCTTTGATCTCCATGCCAATGTCACCCTCTGTCATACAATAGCGCATTTGTAGCCACTGTTTATTGGGGTCCTTTATTGCTTGTATCCACATCGCATGTCATGTGGCCTTGAAATTCGCGATATCTCGATACTGTGTGATGACCTATGGTGTTATTCTCCACATGTTGGATATGGATGTCTGCATGTCATGAAGGTATCCTTCTAATACAGTTGCATTCATTTTCTTGTTCTTGGCATCTGGCGCTACGCCAAGTGATAAATACCTCGCTCCATAATTTGGCTTGGGTTTAGTGCCAAAGAAAGTGTAATTTGGTTCCTTCCATCATACGATAGCTATCAATAGGAGTAACCAAGAGTAGTGAAATTATGTTCTGAGATCCTGCACATCTTTGTAGTCATCCAGGAACAAATTCACGAGATATGGTGCCCATCTAACTGATGTTCCCTCGGCGCACTGAGCTGCTACTGTGACGACCCCGGCCAGAACTTCTTTCATGCGACACTTTCGTAGTAGTTTTCAAGCCAATATTTTTGCAGCCATCTGTGTTGTGGCATCATTGATCCTCTTGATTATGATTCCTCACGTCCCAATACCATATTTCTTCTTCATTTCCTCCGCAAGTGCTTTCTTTTTTGTCTTATCATCGAGGAATTGCACAGGATCCATGCCCTTGGCTGGAAACCCTATGATGTGTGCAATAATTTCTATGTCTGTGGAGATGAGCTTATCTAACCAGATGTCTCCACCATGTGTGAATGCTAACAATTGTTTGACGCAACCGCTTGAAAATTGTCTTATGCCAAAGTGTGGTAGATTCAACAGACCTAAAATCCTTTCTTTCTCCAATCCTATTTCCCATTGGAGTGGTTGTTCAATCATTTCCCCAACCACATTCACTCCCATAGTCTGTAGTTATACCCTCTTCGCAAATTCTGGAAACTTGTATGTGTCTGCAACATCATGATCTGAGTATTTGAGCTTCTCTATATGACCCAACAAGTCTTGTTTCACCTGTACCCCATCTGGTATACGCGGAAAAACAAGGGCTATGATGAGTTTCTTGCAAGGTGACCTCGGTACCTACTACTTGTCTTTCTTTAGTGGTGGTTGGCTGGAGGTTCCAGCGGCCATCGTTTGTACTTTGGCATACCATTATGGCCAATCTGTGACATCTTCTATTTTTCCTTCCAATGGGTGGTCTGACACAGTTGTTTGAGACTCATCTGGCTCGACTGTTGCTTCTTGATTCGTCAATGTGCCATTGAATCTCGGAGCTACTTCAGTGTTCTCTGGTTGCACCTCCTTCAGGGTTTCTGCATCATGCTTCTGTTGTTCTTGTGTCTCCACTAACATATCTATATTCATGTCCTCCACTGCTAGTTGTTGGGTCTCTTCCACCACAGGTGTGGGGTTCACTGGTTTTGTATCCGGTGACAGGATTTTGTCGACATTAACGACCTCCAGCGGTTGTTGTTCACCTTCTTCCAATTGTACCCGTGACCTAGTTCGAACTCTGGGTTGTTTGGCAGTATGGCTTGTGTCTGCTTGTTTTGGTGGTGCCATGGTGGTGTGTGTCGAACGTTTGTTGAGTTTGAATGGTCTCTTTGAACTTTGTGAACTCTGCTCTGTGCTCCTTTGCTTCTATCACTCTCTGTCTGTTCTGTTTTTGCAAATAGGCTCTTTGCTCTCATGTCCGTGTGTTGTATGGGCATCATAGGAAGCTTGTCAAGGATGCTACCTTAATTAAGGGTTCATTGAACCTCTGGTTATTTTTTACTTTCCATTAATCTCCCTTTCCATCTCCAATTGGTGTGATTAATGTGGCGTCCCATCGATCCTTTCTGTCATTCAATTTTGTATACCTCCATATTTTCGTACGGCTTTTGTCGTATTTTCATTTCCCTCTTTTTTCCCCTTCAACCTAGTCGTTAGCCTTATCCTTGCCAAGTTTGTATTCCTAAGTGTGCGTTCTCTTTCTTATTTTGGCACACTTTGCCTATGTTGGTATTGTTTAACATTTTGTATGGCTCTTCTTTTTTTTCACTGTGCGATGAGTAGTCGACTGTCTTTGTACAGCTTCAGTCGGATCCCATTGATCATCCCTCTGAGTTATGCGCCTGATAAGTCTTTCAAATATACATCTCCTCCATTTGTGACAGGTTTTACCTCGTATGGTCCTAACCAATGCATCCTGATCTTTCCTGGGTGCTGAAACGATTTCCTGTCATACATCAATACTAAATCTCCTTCCTTGAAAGTCTTCTTCTTGATGTGCTTATCATGCCAAGCACTATCTCTTGATTTCTAAACTTGTTGGTAAAATCCTTCTAAGATCCGATCTTCCTCCATGATCATCAACTTATTTAGTCTCTCTTTTACCGTGCCTCATTCTATCATGTGTGTAATTGTTGCTACGCACAAACTAGGTACTAAAAATTCTAATGGCACTACTACTTCTTGGCCATATACCAGTTTAAATGGTGTGTGCCCTATCAATGTTTTGAACGTAGTCCTATAGGCCCACAATATTGCCGGTATTTTGAGGTCCCAATCGTCCATGTTGACATTACAGAACTTTGTCAGTGCATTCTCCAAGATTTTGTTGAATGCCTCTATTGTGCCATTTGCTTGTGGATGATATGTTGTGCTCTTCTGATGATGGACTTCAAACTCCTCATTCATGGCGTTGATAGTGTTGTTAATGAAGTGCATTCCTTGGTCGCTCTTCAAAACTCTTGGGCATCTAAATCTAGTGATTGCTTGTTCGAATAAAAAGTGTGTTGTTGTTTCTGCGCTGCAATCCTTTACTGGTGTTGCTTCTTCCCATCTTTTTAAATAATCTGTCGCGGTGATGATGTACCTTTCTCCTCTTCTTTTTGTTGGTGGGTTTATTGGTCCCACAAAGTCTATTGCCCATTTATTGAATTCCTGCAATGTTATTTTTAGTCTTAATTGCATCTCGTCTCTTTTGTTGGGTTTACCTACCCTTTGACAGACATCGCATCTCTGGAAATACTCCTTTGAGTCTCTATGAATGGTTGGCCACCATAGTCCTGCGTGCAATACCCTCTACGCGGTAGTTTTGCCTGCGTAATGTCCTCCTGCTATCTCCTCATGGGCTTCTACTAACACCCTTGGTATTTTGTGTTCTAACACATATCTGCACAAGATGTTGTCTGTGCCCATTGTGTATAAGTGTCTCGCAATCAATTGATAGTCTGCATCTCGAACTACCAGTTTTTTCTTCTGCGCGGTGTTATATTCCTGTGGTGTAGTACCCTTGCTTAAGTACTGAATAATATCTACAAAGTATTCATCAGCGATCTACACTGAAAATAACTGTGTCTAGGATGTTTTCTTCTAAATTCCTAGGTTCTTCTCCATTTGTGACCCTTGACAGGTGGTCAGGTCCTGCATTCAATTTTCCTGGCTTGACTATGCCTTCGAAGTAAAATTCTTGAAACAATAGTAACCATCAATAGATTCTCCCCCCCAACACTAGCTTGTTGACTAGGTATTTCAGGGTTGAGTGATCCGTGAACATCTTAAAGTGTTTTCCCAATAAGTAATGTTTGAATTTTTGTAGTGTGTAGACCATAACTAGGCCTTCTCTCTCTTTGGTGTTGTAGTTATGTTCAGATTCTGATATCTTTATGCTCGCAAAGGCTATAGAGTGGTCTAAATCTCTTGTTCCTAGCTACGCCAAGATGGCTCCAAGTTCTATGGCTAATGCATCTACATGTACGTGGAATGTCTTCTCCCAGTCTAGAAATACGAGTATTGGCGCGGTGACCATATTTTCCTTAAGCATATCTAGACCGTGTTGACACTCATCGTTCCACTAGAACTTTGTATATTTCCGTAACTTTTTTTCCATCTGTGCGGTAATCTGCACGTATCCTTTGATGAAATTTCTATAGTATCCTATGTGTCCCAATGTCGCTCTTAGTTGATGGACTATTTTTGGTGGCGGTAAGTTAACAAATACTGCGATCTTTGCAGGATCTACTAGTAAACCTTGTTTGCATACTATATGGCCTAATAGTATCCCAAACGGCGTTCTGAATATGCATTTCTTTATGTTTAGCGATATCTGGCATTGTCTAGACCTTTCTAACATTAGTCGTAAGACTTCTACATGTTCTTTCAACAAGCTATAGAATGTCCAATCATCCAAGTATACTTCTAGAAATTGGTGGATGAATTCCTTAAACGCAACAATGACTACTCTGGAAAATCTTGATGGTGCATTCTTCAGTCCAAACGGCATGACTGTGTACTGGTAGGATCCCCATTCTGTCACAAAGGTGGTGTTGTATCTGTCTTCCCATGCTATCTTAATCTAGTGGTAGCCTGAGAATCCATTAGTGAATGAGTAAGCTTCATGTCCTCCTATGTTTTCTAACACTTCGTTCGTGAAAGGTGTAGGGAATGGGTCATGTAGGCATGCATCGTTCAACTTCCTCAAATTGACGCATATCCATATTCCTCTTTGTTTCTTGTCCTAGACTACCATCGGACTTATCCATTTGGATTCTTCCACTGGCTCTATGATTTCGGCTTCGAGCATTCTTTCGATCTCATCTTTGAATTTCTGCTTGTATATCGAGTTAAATCTATATGGTCATTTTCTGATTGGTCTTGCTTCGGCTCTGAGTGGTATTTTCATTTCTCCTAGCTCTCGTTCTATACCCTTCATCTCTATAAATTTCATGGGAAACAGTTCATTGTACTCGCACAGTAACTTTGTTATGCTTTCTATCGTTTGTTCATCCCGGTAATCTTCGATGTTGGCCATCTTGGGATTCTCAACAGTCCTGATGTTGATTTTTTTTACCTTTATCGGTGCAGAAATAACTTATAATTCTATAGGTGGACCTTCCACTTCCCTCTCGCCTTCCGCTTCCTCGATCTGAATATTGCACGGGTCATCTTCCTTTGGTGTGTCTTCATGCACATGGTAACATGACAACAATTCCTTGATTGTTTGTCTATTCGTATGTTGCTCTTCTGTTATGAGTTCGACTTCTGCTTCTTTGATGAATATCACCCCTCTTATATTTTTAAGAGCTGCATCTATGTTGGGGTTCTCATTTTCAAATGAGAAAGTGATTGTAAAATTTTGTTGTAATAATGTCCAGGTTGCRGTTGCTCTACGCAGCTCTTGGTTTGTATACCAATTCGTTGGTATGCCCTCTAGAGTGTGTACAAAATAATGGGGCCATTCCTCTGGGGGTGTCAATTTCCACAGTGTTCTACATGTCTCCAATTATTTCACTGGTGCCCCTTGTCCATCATACTTCTGTTGTTTCTTGTTGACATTTTTTTGTGTGTTGAACCGTATTCGCAGTAACCACTTACATCGGTACCAATTTGTGATTGTCTCTTTGTGTTCTCCCCACCATCTTGTTGGTGTGGCCTTGAGTGCTATGTCAAGTGCTAACAGTATTTGGTTCCTTGAAACTTCATCTTCATACTGTGCCAAGAATGTTTCCAGATCATTTATGCCATGGAAACTAGGTGGTTCCCTTATCTTCATACCTACCCATCTTACTGCGCGGTCTATTCGTGCGCATCTTCTCATGGAAACTTTGTGTAGCCTTTGCTGCCAGTTTTATAAACCGGTATATGAGTCTATTGCACATGAAGTAATGCTACGCCAACTAAGTATTTCGTCTACAGTTGGGTTTACATAATCCTCGGCACGCGCACTTGTTCTATACAACTAGTTGATTTCCACTAATTCTAAGCAAGTAGGTTCTACAAACCTTTCCCCTTCGGATGGGTCTAGTGGCACGATGACTATGTATTCACCTCACTCAAATTTATTTTTTCATTTCTTTAGATTGATTATGGCCTGGTTGTCAAATTCCCAATCCAAGCCAAGCAACACTGGGTATGGTGTTGTGTCATCCACTATTTTGATTACTTCAAAATCTTCTTTAGTGCACACCCCATCCAGGTCTATTGTCACTCATTTTAATCTACCGATTGGTAGGACTCTATGTTGGTTTGCTATTTTTAGTTGAACTGGTGAATATCCTAATGTGGGCTCTCCCATACATTGTCATGTCTTCTTTGGTAATACATTGACCTCAGATCCCAGATCCAGTATGATGTCTCCCATGTTGAAGTCTCCAATGTTTGCATTTAGTATGAACTCCCTACTTGTTCTTCTCATGGTACGTAGGTGATTGACTATCTTTTGTTCTAGTGTTCCTTCTGTCTCCATACTACATTTTTCTAATATGTTTTGGAGAATTTTCACAGATTATGGATCATTTAATACTTTTACGCATGGTTTCAAAAATCCTTTGATTGTACTTACTTGTCCTATGGAATGTATCTCGTTGGTATGATCCAATAACGGAGGCATCTCATATTCTGGTGCTTCCTTGCTTTGTTGCACAGTTGAAGTCGTCGCAATGTCCTCCTTCTGAAATTCTTGTCGGGCTTGCTTAAATATCTCCTTCTCCTTCTGTGCATTGAACTGCTTCCTTGGTTTTCCGTTCTTCTTCACCCATTGGTGTTGTACTAGCTCTTGTCAAA
>SNQJ01S0040329.1:0-10015 GCA_010110895.2 Picea sitchensis
TTTTAATTTTTTAGCCATTTTTGTATAGTTTTGGCTCTTTTGCTGTGCTATGGAACTAATCCTTGTGCCATGAATGACTGTTTTTCTGTGCTGATGATGAGGAGTTCTTGTCGCCCTGTGCAGACAAAATTTCAGTGATAACACCAAGGAGACATTTAAATTTTGAATCATCTTGTACTTGAACATTTAAGTGGGGTAAAAGGAGGTTTCCCCCTCGAAGAGGCTTATTATCTGAAATTATCTCTTTTTCAAGGTGTTGAATAATTGTTCTGAGGTTTTTCTATGCTATATTGGTATTTGGTTCTCAACAACAACACTCTAATGCAATGCTGAAATCATATCACTCATGCTTCCCTTGGAACCATGCCTCTATCCTCTGTATCTGATAGCTATACTCCCCCTGGAACCATGCCTCTATCCTCTCTATCTATCCTCTACATCTGATAAAAATCTCCCTCTATGTCATCAATGGAAAATCTATATTTCCATCTAGGGCTTCTCCCCCTGTCTGAACTTTCCTCTTATGGTGCTTCCTCATGTAAATCTAAGACATATAAGATAAGCATTCAAAAATCATTCAAAAAAAAATTCATTTTGGAGTAGAAATAACTCCAAGTCTTTGACGAAGATATTCAAAGGATTCTCATGGAAGTGGTTTTGTAAAGATATCTGCCACTTGTTATTTTGTGACCACATACTCAACTCTGGTATTCTTTTCTCCAAACTGCTCCCGTAGAAAATGATACTTGATTGGAATGTGCTTCATCTTGGAGTGCATCACCGGGTTCTTCGAGATATTGAAGGAGCCTGTATTATCACAATAGATTGGAATGGGCTCCTCATACTCAACCTGTATATCTGTCAGAGTTTGTTTCATCCAAAGAACCTATGTACAACATGATGTTGTTGCAATATACTCTCTCTCGTCTGTAGATAAAGATACTGATCATTGTTTATTGCTTAGCCATGATACTAAACACTCACCCAAGTAGAACGTTTCTCCACTAGTTCTTTGTCGGTCATCAATACAACCATCCTAATATGCATCTGTATAGAAAATAAGCGATATATCATTTCCTTTTGGATATCGTAATCCAAACTCTTTTGTTCCTTTGAGATATCTGAAAATCTTCTTCACTGCTAATACATGTGATTCCTTTGGTGCTTCTTGAAATCGTGCCACCTATCCAACTGGTTGCATTACATCTAGTCTAGATGCTATCACATATAGTAGGATGCCAATCATTGACCTTTATTGCCTCTGATTTGTAGACTTCGAATCATCATATTTTCTCAACTTGCAACTGGTTTGCATGGGAATGTTTGCAATATTCCATTCCGAACCTTTTTATCATTTCTCTCATATACTTGGTTTGAGAGATAAAAAATCCTTGGTTGCTTTGACGTATCTGAAGTCCCAGAAAGAAGGATAGTTCTCCAAGTAATGACATTTCAAATTCATTCTACATATCTTTTGAAAATTTATGGCTTAACCTGTCATCATGACTACCAAAAATAATATCATCAACATAAACTCAAATTAATAAAATATTACCTTGACTTATCTTGATGTAGAGGTTGTTGTCTGCACTTCCTTTTCTGAACCCTTCATGCTGCAGATACTTATCCTGTCTAGAGTACCATGTTCTAGGATCCTACTTTAGACCATACAAGACCTTCTTTAATTTACACACATAATCTGTGTTCGCTGACAACTGAAATCCATCTGGTTGTTCAATGTGGAGTTCTTCTTCAAGTTCCCCATTCAGAAAAGATGATTTTACGTCCATCTGATATACTTTAACATTTTTGGAGCATGCATAAGCTAAAAGAAAATGGATTGCTTCCATTCTAGAAACTGGGGAAAATGTCTATTCAAAGTTGATTCCTTCAATCTGATCATATCCTTTACATAACAATCTAGCTTTGTTCCTTGTAACTTGTCCATCTTCATTCAATTTATTTCTAAAAACCCATTTTGTGCCGATCACATTCTTATTCTTTGGTCTTGGAACCAATTCCCAAGTGTGATTTTTCTCTATTTGATCCAATTCTTCATCCATGGCCTTATTCCAAAATTCATCCTTTCTAGCTTCTTCAAAAAAGTTTGGTTCAATTGTATATAAGAGTGTTAGGTGTGTTTGTTTTGGTGAATGGATTCTTCTTCTAGTCTCAACTCCTGCATCTTTTTTCCCAATAATCTGATTTGGAGGATGATTCTTCTATACTTGTTTACTAGGTGTCTTTGGAGACACTTGTTGAACTTGCAATTCTGCTTCTGTTAGATTCTCTTCATCTTCCTCTTCTACTTATTTTTCATCTTCTTCTTCTTCTTCTAAGGGTTGTTTCATTGATCCATTTTCTTCCTTTGATTCTAGTCTGCCTGTTTCATCAACTGTTACGTTGATGCTTTGCACAACTTTGTTCAATATTAGATTATAACACTTGTATGCTTTATTTGTACTTCAGTAACCAACAAGTACTCCTTTGTCCACATGAGAGTTAAACTTTCCCATTCTGCCATCTTCCCTTTTGATATAGCATTTTCTTCCAAAAACTTTAAAGTTCTTCACATTTGCTAGTCTTCCTTTCCATAGTTCATAAGGAGTTTTGTCGGTGTTGTTTTTTATCATTACTTTGTTTTGAATCTGAACTATTGTATGTACTTCCTATGTCCAAAAAATATCTGTCAATTTTTAATCCATTAGCATTGTTTGAGCCATTTCTTGTACTGTCCTGCTCTTTCTTTCAACAAATCCATTTTGTTAAGGTGTCCTAGCGACGAAGAATTGCCTTTTTATTCCATGATTGCTTTTAAGCCTTTTGTTGTAGTTGGTCCAACTAGATTAGTATGCATAGTTGTCAGTGGTCTTGTTGTTGAATATTCCTTTTATTTGAACTTGGTCTTTGTTCGCTTTCCTTGTTGACAATGCTTGCATAAAGTGTTGGTTGGTTTCGTGATCTGGGGCATTTCTTTGACTGATTCTCTTTTGTTAACTTTGACAAGGTTATCAAAATGCATGTGACCCAGTCTTTTGTTCCATAGTGAACTTTCATCTTCCTTTCCTAGACAACACTTTTCATTTCCAATTTCACTTAACACATATATGTTGTTTGAAGTTCTTGCAGCTGTACCTACCAATTTCCATGAACCTTCTCTTCTTATCTCTCACTTTTGTGAATCGAAAGTAACTTTATGACCTTGGTCACACATTTGACTCACACTTAGAATATTATGTTTCATATCTTCTACCAATAAAACATTTTCTTCCTTTTCATTTTTGTTCCCAATTCAAACTGTGCCTTCTCCAATGATTTTGGTTGAATTATCATTTCCGAAGGAGACTGATCCATTTCTTTGCTTTCGTAATGTAAGAAATTTGTCTCTATCAACTATCATGTGTTTTGAACACCCACTTTCAACATACCAACTGTGTTTCTTCTGCTTAGCTTGTAGAGTGATTGTGCATTCTTCATTGCTATACTGATCTCTCTTTATTATCCATGTCATTTTCTGAGGTTCCTATCTGTGACTGTTTTTATTCTGTTGAGGTTCTTTAGGAGGAAATGTCATTCTGCAATCTTTGGCCATGTGTCCAAAATTGTTATATTTGTAACATTCCACTTCAGTTCTCAAAGATTAAAACCTGCTATAACTTTTTCTCTGTGTTTCAATAGGTATTCTTGAATAACCCCTTTGTGTATGACTCAAATTTGTTATTGTTCATGTTGTTAACTCTGTAATTCATAGCTTTATGTCCAAAATTATTACATGCATAACATAAAGCAAAAAATATAGTTTGATACCTGAGAGTTGAATATCTTTTGAAAGGAGGTGCTCTTATGAATCCTTCTTCTTCTTGAGGCCTATCTATCTTTTGTTGATTCTAAAATATGAATCTTCTCGGTGGAGGACTGTCCTTGTAATCTTCCTTGTATATCTTCCTATCCCCTTTGATTGTTTCTGCATATCTTTTTTAATTTGTTTATTTCTCTATTGTTTTGGAGATTGATCCTTTTTCTGTCTGATTGTATCCAAGTCTAGACTTGTCAAGATGATATTTTTGACTTCTGATAATGTCATCCAGAACTTTTGAGATATTCTGCATATTTTTCTTTTGAATATCCTTTCTTAGTGTGACAATCTTTGCTTCCAAGTTTCCAATGATCCTGTCATTTTCTTCTAGTTGTTCTTTGAGTACTTCTTCAATTCTTTTATCTTATTCTATTTGAACCTTCAATTTTGTGATCATTTGTTTTTGTTATTGATTGTCTTATTTCTTATCTAGTTCTACTTGTAGTTTCTTGGTTTTCTTCTTTTCTCTTCCGATAACTTATATGGAATACATTAATTCTTCTCGGAAGTCAACTTTTGCCTCTTCAATTTCTTCTTCGAAGTCTTATTTATCAAAGTATTCAATTGCCATGAATAGAACTCTTCATGTCTCACTGTCACTGACTTTATCTTCATCTAAAGATGAGATGTCTTCTTTGGTGCGAAATCTTTTCTTGAAAACTTTCTTTGTAGTTCTTTTACCTTTATATGTTTGTTTTCCTTTTGAGTAACCTTCATCATTTCTCTTTTTTTTATGAGGACATTTGTTAGCAAAATGACCAATACCATCACAATTGAAACAAATTAAAGGAATATTATCTCTATACCTACCATTGGTTCCCTTGTTTAGTCTTTTGACGAAGTTGGCTACTTCTTCATCATCTTATGAGATGTCACTGTTGCTGATATATTCTTCTTGTTGCTTTTTCTTTTTCTTTGATCTTTTGGATGCTTTGAAGGTTGCTTCTTTTATGTCTAGATTTTCCTGTTCAGTTATCATTTCATATGTTGTGAAGATTCCATGTAGTTTGTCCATGCTTATTGAGCTTAGATATGATCTTTCTTCTAGTGTTGATATCGTAGGGTCAAATCTCATAGGAAGAGATATTAGTACCTTTTGAACAATTACAGATTCTTTGATTTCTTCTCCTAATACTATGATTGCATTCACTGTTTGATCAACTCGTAAGAAGTAGGCTGCAATATTCTCATATTCCTTCATTTTTAGTTGTTCAAACTGACCTCTGTAAGTTTGAAGTTTTTCTTCTTTGACTTTTGTATCTCCTTCATAAATATTTCAAAGCTTGTCCCAAATCTCTTTAGCGGATTTCAATGTGCAACTTTGATGAATACTATTTCACTGAGACCATTCAAAAGTGCATTTTTTCCTTTGGAATTATTCTTACCAAGTTTCATTGCTTTGTCATTTGTTGGTGGAACTATTGGTACTATGTATCCATCTGCAATTGATTTCCAAATTTCAAATCCCTGTGCCTGTATATATGTCTTCATCCTTATGCTCCAAAAGGCATACTTTTGTCCATCAAATTGTGGTATTCCATTTTTATATGAGTTGGTACTCTCCATGATCTCTCTTTCAGTGGTTAAACTAATTTCTGAAGGAACCTTCTCTGATACCAATTGTTGGATTACTGAGAGGGGGGGTGAATCAGTAATAGCGTAATTATAACCCTTTTCTTTTTCAATGTTATATCAATGTAGAATTATTATCCAATAATGAGCAATAAGAAATGAAAAATCACACACATACACAGTACACCAGTGTTTTACATGGAAACCCAAATTGAGAGAAAATGACATAATGATTCTTCTTATATGTCTTGAAGAATTACATTCATTGGAAGCACCAAATTCCTTTGTTTTCTAGCTGCAACTAGAAGGAGGCTCCAACCCCCTACTTTCTCAGGCTACAACCTGAGGGAAGCTCCAACTTCCCAATTCTCTGGCTACAATCAGAAGGAGGCTACAACCCACTATGTTCTCCATCTACAATCGGAAGGTGCCTACAACCACCTGTCCTTGCCCCATCCAACCGCCCTGAAGTAGAAGTAGAAGGATGGAACCACTGTCAACCTATCACTGTGAGATATACTATTGTACAATTGTATCAACCTGTACCACTTCCCTATATCCAGTCTGTACAACTTCCCTATAATCAATCTGTACCTGAATTGAACATGTATATATAAAATACAACAAATACAATACCTATAGTGTTGCAGCCCGCATATGTACGCACCCTATATGTTATGGAGCCTAGTATGTACATGCCCTAACTGTTATGCAGCCTGCTTATGCCTTCTAGAACTAGGGTTTCCTTTCACTTGAAAACTTTTGACTCTCTGTAAATTCTTTCACATAGACTTGTAACCTATCACTGTATCCAGACTGTAACTGTACCCTGTGCATGCATCCTCATATATAAACTTTACTCAAAGAAAGTATGTCTCTCTCTAGTCATGTGTCATATAGGTATGTGTAATCATGAACAAGTATAATATCCCTCATATGATCTTAGTCATCAACCCCTTTCTGATATTCAGTTTCTCAATACATCAAATACTACACAAATACAATATCTCAACCATGTATCATAACAACCCTTAGCCATATGCCAAGAAATACAAGATGTGCCTCACAAGAAGTATCAATGACAAATATGTCAACACCATATTTCTATAGATTTGACTTATGCAAAAGGTCCCTTGTAGCCACTAGTTTCTCTAGGGAGAATCCTCAAATATCCATTGCCATTCCTCATCCATACTTCAAAATCAAACTATTCGTATAAATAAGACATACCTTTTGAACCAATGGATCGATCTGATGTATCTGGGCACTTTAGACCTTCCTGGGAGCTTGATCTCAAAATCTAAAACATCTAGATCTTGATCTTCTCAAGTTTCATGGCTTTACCAACATGTACTCACCATGTACACAACCAACCTGCGTGTGTATGCTCCCTATACACAGACAACCTGCATACTGTACGCACCCTATACACAGACAACCCGCATATGCCTCAGAAAATAGGGTTTTCTGTAAATCTGAGAATTTGTCGTCAACCCTTCATGCTACCTTAGACATTCACCACTTCATATGTATCTACAAGTATTTACAAAAAGATTTACACAAGAAAACAGATATACAATATGTACAAGTGTGTATTTGATGAGTGAGATTTGCCTCTTATTTGTATCTTCATGTAGCCTTACACTTTCCTTATTTTAGGGCTTCTCCATTTAAAATAGTTTCTTTTGCAAGACACTTTGACTCTTGGGTGCTTCTATAAGACTCATGATGGGTCTCCAACTTCATATGGTCATAACTCTCTAATCGTGAGGAGTTATGTGGTGTTCCACATACCATCGGAAATGGCATGAAAAACACTATCCATGTAGGATTGTTTCACTAAAAAATTCACTATAATTATTCTCATTATTCATCAATTAAGCATGGGTTCTCTCACTTTGCAAAGTGTCTTCCCGTGATGGATTTCACCATAAGGGGACCACTTTGGAGTTCATCCATCTTTACTTCTTATCAACCATGAAAAGACAATAATGAGTCATATTTACATCAAACAATCTTAAGTCCATTACCCAAACCTTTTGATACGGGGCTTTCTTCAAGGGTTGACATCAATGACAACCAACCTTAATCAACAGGCCAATACTATCATTTTCTAATAATCTTGAAAGCAATGGCTTTAGTAGAAAAATGGCCTTCTACATGAATGACCGAATTTGAAGAACCATGAGTTTCTTGTAACAGTTTTTTTGTGTCCTCATTGTTTACACAACGAATAAACACACCACCAACATATCTTTGAAACAAGAAGATTCCTATAATTACGTATCTTGTGGATTCAAGACAAAGCCTTTTCCTTTGATGAGTGTCTAAGTTGTCTGGACATCTTTGGTTTTGTAAATAGTAAATTAAATTCTTATACCAGGGATGTTTAGACACAGGCAGAATCTGGTTATCAATGTAAAAGAGAGATGATAGGGAACCATACTCTTCATCAATTTCTTCACTATTCTCAGCATGTTGAGCTAAGTGAAGGGCTAAATCATGTCCCTTGATAGTAGTAGAAGTCACGATATTCAAATAATGGTCCTAGATCTTGAAAATCCAATTTGAAATCTTCCCTGAAAGATAAGTCTGTGAGAGAAAAAAATTGACAGCATGTAAAGGGACCTTTACCAACATATTCTTACCTAAGATGAAGTGGAAAAAAATCTCAACAACTTTAACAAGAGCGAAAGCATGTTTCTCAATAAAAGAATATTTAAATTCATCATCAAAAAAACTTTGACTCATGTAAGCCACTGGTTTTCATTACCTTGGTCATCATTTTGCATGAGGATAGCAGAAACTACTTCCTTGGTGGCATTAATATGTATCGTGAATTCCTTCTCAAAATCTGGCTTTGCCAAAACTTGTGCGGAACTAATTTCTTTCTTGATTCCTACAAAAGCATTTTCGACATCATCTATCCAAGAAAAAGAACGATATTTCTTAATCATATTATGAATTGGTTTAACCATGATAGAAAAATTTAGAACAAACCTACAGATGAAGTTAATAACACCCATAAAATATTGAACCTCCTTCTTGGAAGTGGGAGTAGACAGATTAAGGATGGAAACAATCCTTTCGGGATCAATGCTTATTCCTGAATTAGAAACAATGTGTCCAAGGATCTTTCCCTTGGTAATGCCAAAAATAGACTTAGAAGGATTTAGAGAGATGCCAAATTTCCTACATCGCATGAGGACTCTTTTCAGATGACCAAAATGATCTGATCGGATTTTAGAGTAAACCGTTAAGTCGTCAAGGTAGATCTGAATGATCTTGTTGATCAAATCGTCGAAAGATATTTTCATAGCTCTTTGAAAATTGGCACCTTCATTAGATAAGACAAAAGGAATACGTTCATAAGCAAAGGTACCCCAACGAGTAATAAAGGTGGTTTTATATTTATCTAACCTTTTTACCTTGATTTGATTCTAACTAGAAAAATCGTCAAGTAAGGACATCATTTGTGACCCTACAACTTGTTGCAAAATCATTTCCATGTTAGGGAGAGGAAAGTAATCTTTTATACTGGCTCGATTTAATGCACGCAAATCGATGAATAATCTGATTTGACCAGTTGATTTCTGAATAGGAACCAAATTTGAAACCCATTGAGAATATTTGACTAGAAAGATGATCCCAACCTTCAAGATTTTTTCCAACCCCTTTCGAATAGTTGCTTCCAGTGTACGGTTGATAGGTCTTTGTTTTTGCCTAACCGGTTTTTTGCTTTCCTTGACGAGGATGGCATGTTGTATAAGACCTAGATCAAAACCATGGAGATCCTCATAATACCAAGCAAAATCATCTTGAAATTCACCAAGTAGCTTGGAAAACTTCATTTTATATTCCTTTTGGACTCCTCTTCTTTATGTTTCTCTTTATTGCCTACATCACTCGATGAAAGCAAACTCTCTAGAGGAGTCAAGCCCTTAGTAATCTTGTTATCTTCTATGGATATAATTTCCTTGGGCTTATAAGGTTCATTTTGAATGAAAGAACATATGATATCATCATTAGGGAACACCTGCCAAGATTCTATATTGTCAGGGATATGTGGATGATATAGAGATTGAAAAGTACAATCAGGTCTATGTGGCAGAAGTTGCCTATTAGAAGAGGATGAAAAAACAACTAACCGATCAACCATTGAGATCAATTCCCTCTTAACATGAGTGATGTTGAAATATAATAGGTTCGAGATAAGTTCCCAAACAGTTTGGGTGCATCGTTTCATCAACTTGTTGCTAGGAGAGTAAATTTTACCTACAAGGTTCACAACAAGCTTGGAGTCTCCAAAACCTAAAAGGTGACCACAACCAAGATTATAGGGGTTTTCAATGCCTAATAATAAAGCTTTGAATTTAGTGACATTTTTTGTGCAAGAAAACTCCAACCTATAAGAAAATTTATAGATTTTTCCTACAGGAGAAATCAAGATAATGCCAACTCCATTACCTTCATTAGAGCATGAACCATCGAAGTCCATGTGTGTAGTATACCTAGGGAGGTAATATGGGGTACCTAGGGAGGTACCCAATGGGAATGTAGTTATGTGTTATTAGTGGAAGTCATTTA
>SNQJ01S0040329.1:38025-66461 GCA_010110895.2 Picea sitchensis
AAGATCCACAATTCTTTGTGGTCAGAAAACCAAAAGTTGTTTTGACCAGCACAAGAGTGGATGATCTGCCGGAAGAAATTCAAGAACTGTTGGAAGAGTTCGCTGGTATAGTGGTAGATGAATTACCTCATTCGTTTCCGCCGATGAGGAGCATAAGCCATCATATAGACCTCATACCAGGAGCCAGTTTACCAAACAAAGCAGCGTACAGGTTGACGCCGTAGGAGAATGAAGAGGTCAAAAGGCAGGTACAGGAACTGTTGGATAAAGGGTTAATCAAGGAAAGTTTAACTCCATGTACCGTTCCAACGGTACCGAGTCCAAAGAAGGATGGAGGTTGGAGAATGTGTATAGATTCCAGAGCCATTAACAAGATAACCATCAGGTACAGGTTTTCATTGCCACAGATGGATGACTTGATGGACTGCTTAAGTGGAGCTAATTTTTTTTCAAAGGTGGATTTGAAAAGCGGATACCATCAGATTCGCATGAGGGAAGGTGATGAATGGAAGACAACCTTCAAAACCAATGAAGGGTTGTATGAATGGCTAGTCATGCCATTTGGTTTGATGAATGCACCGAGTACATTCATGAGAATGATGAATGAAGTGCTGAAAGAATTCATTGGTAAGTTTGTCATTGTTTATTTAGATGACATATTGATTTTTAGCAAAACGAAAGAAGAACATATGAAGCATTTAGCTACAGTAATGAGGAAGATACAACAAGAGAAGTTGTTAGTCAACATGAGGAAATCTTCATTTATGAAGACAAAACTCATTTACTTGGGATTTGTCATTTCGGCGAATGAATTGAAGATGGATCCAAGTAAAGTGGAGGTAATTAAAAATTGGCCATCACCAAGAAATGTTTTCGAGGTGAGAAGTTTCCATGGATTGGCTAGTTTCTACAGAAAGTTCATTAGGAATTTCAGTGGAATTAGCGCAACAATGATGGACACAGTCAAGAAAAGACATAAATCTTTTCATTGGACTGAAGAGGTAGAAAAGAGCTTCAATCTGTTGAAGCGAAAGATCACAGAACAACCAGTTTTAGTGCTGCTGGATTTTGCAAAGGTATTCCAGGTAAAATGTGATGCAAGTGGCTTTGCCATAGGAGAAGTCTTAAGCTAGGAGGACAGACCAATTGCATATTTCAGCGAGAAGCTAGATGAGGCAAAAGTAAAGTACTCAACGTATGATAAATAATTTTATGCTATCATACAGGCGTTGAAAAAGTGGAGGCACTATCTGATGCCGAAATAATTTGTTTTGTATAGTGATAATCATGCACTACAGTTTGTGACTCAGTAGGAGAAGCTGAGTCAGAAACATGCTAAATGGGTAGAGTATATGCAGAATTTCACATTTGTGATTAAACACATTTCAGGGACTGCTAACAAAGTGGTTGATGCTTTAAGAAGGAAGTGTTTGTTGCTGCAGGAGTTCCAAGTCAAGATGTTGGGTTTTGAAAACCTTAAGGACATGTATGCAGGTGATGCAGATTTTGCAGAGGCATATGAGGCAGCTGAGAATCCAGTTCTCAGAGACAGAAGCCCGTGGATGGATTACATGATCCAGAATGGACTGTTATTCAGAGGAAATCAGTTATGCATTCTGAATTGCTCCATGAGAGAGAATCTGCTAAAAGAAAAGCACAGTGGCAGATTAGTAGGGCATTTTGGCCACGACAAGACATTTGCAAAGTTGAGCGAAGCATATTTCTGGACGAAGATGCGAACAGATGTTAAGAAGTTTATTTACAGGTGCAGAATTTGCCAGCATTCAAAGGGCAGAAGGCAGAATGCAGGATTCTATCAATTGTTACCCATACCTGAGAGGCTGTGGGATGAAATCAGCATGGATTTTATATTAGGATTACTGAGGACGCAAAGAGGACATGATTCCATATTTGTGGTGGTTGACAGGTTTTCCAAAATGACACATTTTATTCCATGCCAGAAGACCAGCGATGCGACTCATATCGCAAATTTGTTTTTCAAAGAAATTGTTAGACTTCATGGTTTACCCATAAGTATAGTATCGGACAGGGATACAAAGTTCCTTGGACATTTCTGGAGGACACTCTGGAAGAAGATGGGAACTAACTTAATTTTTAGTTCATCCTATCATCCTCAGACTGATGGGCAAATAGAGGTTGTAAATAGGAGTCTGGGAGATTTACTCAGAAGTCTGGTGACAGAGCACCACAGCAGCTGGGACAACGTGTTGCCACAGGCAGAGTTTGCTTACAATGACTCAGTGAATAGAAGCACAGGTAAAAGTCCATTTGAGATTGTGTATGGCAGACAGCCAAGAGGAGTATCTGAGCTAAGGGATTCAGAGCAGATAATGACAAAGAGCGCAAGCGCTGAAGAATTCGCAGAGGCAATGGAAGAACTTCACAGCAGAGTGAAGCAGCGATTGCTGGAATTGAATCAAGAATATAAGCGCAGAGCGGATCAACATCAGAGACAAATTCAATTCGAAGTTGGTGATCTAGTTCTGGCACATCTGAGAAAGGAAAGGTTCCCAATGGGAACATACAACAAGCTGAAAATGAAGAAAATTGGGCCATGCAGAGTCCTGAAGAAGTTGGGAGAAAACGCTTATGAGATTGAATTGTCGGATGAGATCGGAATATCTCTGACATTCAATGTCTCAGACTTATATCCATATAAGGATGAAGAAGTAGAAGCTGGGAATGATGAACAACCAGAGATTCAGTGGCAGAAGCAAATGCTGATTGCTGAAAAGCCACAAATGGAGTGTATACTTGACAAGAGAGTCAGAAAAAGAACCAGAAGGAAGCAATACTTCGAGTATCCAGTGAAATGGAAGAACCACCCAGTGGAAGATGCCAGATGGGAGACAGAAGCAGTCATTCAAAAGCATGGACAGACCGTGCAGGAGCTCATGGACAGGAGCCCATGAAAGTTTTCAAGCCGAGGAGTATGATGCAGGAGCATCGCCAACTCAGCAAGCGAGCCAGCACATCAAGCGAAAGTTCTGCTGGAGAAACAAACCCAAATTTTTGAAAGTGCCTTGGGATTGTAGCGCAAAGTCTTAAATGAATCCTTTATGAAGGAGTGCCTTTTGTGTGTTGTATCAAACCTCGAGCCATACGCTCTTGTCTGAATTAGATAGAGGCATTTAATAGATTTAATGCAGGTAGATAGATGTTTAAGTCTAGATTAGACAGTTTTAGAGTTGAGAGTGAAAACGGATATAGACATCCTCGTTGTATCATTGTAACATGAGAATCAAGCATTCAGAAGAGAATAGCAAGCAGAGAAATTGTGAAGAACACCCATGTACAGATGTTGAATTAATAGAATGGAATTCTGATTCAAATTCATGACTGGTGTTGTTTCTCTGTGTATCTTGTTTACGTGCTCATGAATGTTTGTTCTTTGTATGCATTTGCTTTGTATATGCTGTGCATATGGTTTCAGGATTTTAAGCTGAAGTCTGGGAGAGAATAAGTTTCAATTGTTTCTCTATCTGAGCCAAGAGATTCCTGCAAAGAGTGCAATTGAATTCATCCGCAAGGAGTGCGTTGATGAGGGCTCGATAGTTTAACTTTTGTTCTTGTTTGCCCAGAAGTGGAAGTGGGTCGTTGCAACCATGTAAGGAGTGTGCAGGTTGAAGGAAGAAGAAGTCTCAGTTGATTAGTTTGAGCCAAGGAGATAGCCGACTGCTTCTGCAAGAATTGCGTAGAGTCAGAAGGATTCAACACCTGAGAAGTTGTTGAACGTCGAGCGCGAGGAGTGCACACGAATCCATCTGAAGGAGTTAGATTGGAAAAGCTCAGGAGGTTTATCACCTTTGTAATATTGTGAAAGAGAACACAGGAGGGTTGATCGAGGAAGGGTCACACTGAGTTGTAGGCGCAGGCTTGGAGAACAAGTCTCAGCAGAAATACTTATCCACTTAAGAGAAATCTCAGGGAGGAGGAATTGACGGTCAGTATTCACCAAGGAAAACAATGAAATCCCGTCCGCCATCAGATCTGGGAAAGTTGTGCATGGGTTAAGCCTTAGTGTGCAGGGGAGGAGCCCGAGAATCATCGAGACTCGGCTCATCGGAGGATCGGAGTTTCCAGAGACAAGAGTCTCGTGCCTAAAATCACGATCAGCGATTTCCCGAAAGCATCTTAACCGTTGTTTTTGGCAGGGGTACGTGGCAAAGGATCCCAAGGATTGTGAATTGGAGAATCAGGATTTCGGAGACAGGGACTTTGCATGTTGAAATCACGATTAGCGATTTCCCGACACGATCGGAGCCATTGATCCGCAGGACGCGTGTTCGAGGATCCAGTGGAATCGGAGTTCAGAATTTTGGGGTTTCTGAGGACAGAGGAACCGTCACCCCAGGAATCGCGATATCGCGAAACAGGATATCCCGATAGTCAGAGTCATGGGCCCCGGAAGGTGTGATAGGGGAAAAGTGTCGTCGCGCATCGGGGTTCGGAGTTTTGGAGGTCCTGTGTATATTGACAACGGGAATCATGAATTTTCGACACGCGATTTCCTGACAGCGTAAGGGTGTAGTGGAAGACAGGTGGCATCGGAGATCGAGGATCGGAGATCCTGCGAGTGTGAATCCCACTCATTGTAGTTTCGCAAAGTCCGAATTTCCGATAGGAAAGAAGGACCGCGGTCTCTTGAGTCCTCGGACACTTGCGAAAGGAGTTAGCCAGAGGGGGGCTAAGGAACGAAGCGCAGTACCATCATGGATCGGGGATCGGGAATCAGTGAGGTGTTTAATTCATGACCTCGTAAAGACCGATTTCTCGACGGGGAAATTCCCGACAGAAGCAGGGAGGCGTGAGGTGGATATTCCATCGGGTTTCGGATTTTGTGAGACCCGAGTGCAGGACTCGTAACTACGCGAGTTCCGATTTCCCAATAAGGTAAAGGGAGAGCGTTGGAGAAGCATCCTGTGGGTGCAAAAAGGTCCCGATAAGGGATTTGAGGGGCATTTTAGCTCTTCGAGTCTGAGATAAGGAAGGACCTGGTGGGAGTGGACGTGCGGGGAGGTCGTCTGCATCAATTCTCAGTAAGTTAAATGAAAATTTAATAAGGATTTTAGACAGGGATCACATCTAATTATATCCTAAAATTCGAAATGGATATCATTCTAGCAGTTGAGTGAAAATTATATATAGATTTATATCCATGTCTATTTACACCCGTTGATATCAATTACATCAACGTGGATTCATGGAGGTCAAATGTTTTGATAATATTTAGAGAACACAACAAATAAGAGCATGATCTAAAAGTATCGACCCAACCACTTAACCGGTTTATGTAATATTTCACAAACAGAACTAAGAAAACCAATTTAAGTTGCGATCCATCTCTATTACATAAAACAAAATATAAATTTTATGTCAAAGCCTCAAGATTAACAGTACAAAATGTGAACCTTTTGGGTTATTCCATTCTTCAGATTTACATATAAATAAAAAATATTAGTATTAAGTTGTCACAACTTATCTATTTATCCATTCAGTCGGAATATATATATCTTCAACAAATTCTAAAGAGAAACAAATACATAATGGAATACCGTAACCAAGAACTTTGACGAGAAATAGACTGATCTTCAATTTGACTTATGCACGCATCCTCTCCTTTGGCTTTCTAATCTCCAAACTTCATCGGTACCTCCCAATCAACACTAGGGGTATTCTTCATCCCCCTTATCCCCCTGATCCGCAAGGGGCCACACAGAAAAACATAAAAATATAACACCCAAGATTTCCTCTCAAGGAAGAGCTTCCACTCCTTTCAAGCTTTGGAACCCAAATCTCACAAGTAAAACTTAGTCAATAAAAATTTTGGCAGCATAACAATACTAACCAAAGTGAGACCTTTCCCTTCTTCTCCATTTCTTTTATAGAAAATTTCTCAATGACACTATTCCTCATGCACAACTAATTTATTTTTAGTAATTAAATTAAAGGATTATTCACCCAATACATGTGTCACACTCTCCCAAGGTTGCACATGTAATTTCTTTTTTTATTTTATTTAAAAATCATTTTTCCCTCACATTCCCCAAAGTGTTCATATTTTTTCTCTTAGTTGTCCCTTAGTTCCCAAATTTGTCATTTATTAAGTGTCCCCTAACTAGATTTTAGTTTGAGTTGGATTAGGAGTCTTCTTTTAGTTATGATTAGTGGTAGATTGATTCAAGATGCTACTCTATGTGGACACCCTATTCTCTCATGTTTTAATTCTTTTTATTTATAAATTCCTTTTATTATTTTTCATGCACACATGTGCATCTTCCTAATTTTTAAATCGTAATCCATCTTTTATTAGAGTTCAATTATATCTCAATTCCTTAACTTGTTTAATGTTTTATTTAGTCCCTCATTTAAACTTAGACTTAATTTTAAATTTAGGCTTAGACTCTTATTAGAGTTATTAGCTTATAAATAAATTTTTAGTTAATACTCTCGTTCTAACAAGGTCTAACCATTTCATTAAGTTTTCTAGGCCATCTAAATTTTTATTGACTCACTATTTAATTTCATGACAGGCCCTTCAAGACTCACCTCTGTGCTCCAAGGGTGTCACTCGCCTTTGAATAGTTTTGGAAGTTTTTCTGACACTTGGAGTCAACACTCCACTTGATCAAGCTTGTGAGAGATTAAGGTTTGTCTCAGGAGAAAGGATTCAAACTTATTGTGCGCCCCTTAGATTTCTTCGTGAGTGACTGTCTCAGTCTTCCCTCACAGTATCATGGACCTCTCGAACTAAGTAATCATTAACCTATAGTTCAGGTTATGGAGGGAGTGCTAGTAGGTTGTGACAGAGACGCTGCCACACCTCTCTGTAAAATTTCTATTTTTTGTGCATGACCCATTTACTCCTTATGTGAATCGGATTAGCAAGTATTGTCAAGCTTGCATCCACTGACAAGAACATTGTCAATAACCCATATACAAATCACATGTATGTAAATCAAATACTCAAACCAATTACAAATTCACTTCCTGTCTCAATCCAAAGTCCAAGGAATTTCATTAATTCCATCAACATTATCAACCTGTCATGTATCCTGCACACTCATGAAAACTCATCAATAATACAAGTCGATACATATATACATCTATAACTTATCATATAATCACAATTAAATCATAACATAACTTATAAGCAAGGCATAATCATAATGTATCATTACTGAATTACCTGCTTGCAAGTGTCCTCAAAGAAGTCTGTATAAAATGTGCTCAGTAGCACTAGATGTTACATCAACATGAAGAAGCCTATGGGTTTACTTGAAGGAGTCTCCAAAGTGGACCCCTTATGGTGTATATTTAAGCATGGCCCTTAAGGGAAGAATATTTGAAGAATCCCACAATAATCCCTAGAGGTGTGTTCTAGAATCCCCTACAGTCAAGTGAAGAAGCTTACAGATTTTCAAGATCAAGATTGCAAGACGAAGATTTTTGAAGCTATTATTTATGGTCAATTTGGATACCCTATATTTAAAGGAATTTTTACTCTACATAAATAACTGAAATGGAAGCACACGTTACATGTTTGGAAATATTATTATAATACCTTTCCAATAGTAGATGGAAGTTGCTATAACTCCCTAGGAAGGAGGATATATGATTTTTCTGTCCAACAACCCAGCCATAAAATTGAGGTCTGTTCAACTAATTTTTGGGGACAAAATTACTATAAATAAAGGAAATATTTTTTCTTTTTTTGGGCAACCAAGCAAGACATCAATTCTAAGGTGAAAACAAGTTGTTTGGGGTGTCTTCTGGTGTGCAAGAGAAGACTAATGAATTCTCTTAAGGTCCTTCTTATTCTCAAGGTATGATATAAGGTTGTGATGTTGTTGTAAGGTTGTGAAGTTGTTGTATGATATGCTATGAAGTTGTGATGTTGTCGTGAGGTTGTTTGGGTTTATATGTGGATCCATTTGGAACTAGGATCTCTATGTGGACCTAGTTTGTGAGGATCATATTTTGGATATTTTAGCACATGATTTGAGGTGAATCCTTGGATATCTTGGCACAAGTTTTATGTGGTTGTTGGGTTTTATATGTGGACCCACATGGACCTAGGATATCTATGTGGACCCATTTTGATGATGATTATGTATCAATAATAGTGACATAGTGATGTAGTCCCCCCTTCTCTCCTAAGGGCTGCGCGACCTCCCGGTCTAGGATCGAACAAGAAACTGAGTCTGATTGACTCCTCGGGTCTCTGCTAGACCCCAAACCCACTTACAAAGGTCCTTTGACACAGGCGCGCCCACTAGGCACGTCCGCTCACAGGATATTTCTTCCTTCTTCGGCCCGAAGAACTGAAAGGTTCTCCAATTTCCCTATTGGGAAATTTTCTACCCACAGCAACTAAACACTGGGTCTCCCCTTCTTCTAAATCAACGCTGGCCTTTTTGTTATCGGGGTTCCTCTTATCGAGATTTTGACACTTGCAATGTCCAAACAATTTGTTTTACCGATCCCCGATCCTCGATATGCTCCTTGTTTGCCTTAGCCCCTCCTGGCTATGCCTGGTCCTTTGGCCTCCCCTATATGACCGCAGTCATAACTCCCATCGGGGTTTCGAGCATTCCAATGTCGAAATACACATGCCCTTAGGACTCACGATCCCTCAAATCCTGACATGCCCTTTTATGCGTTAGCCCTCCTGGCTATAGGCCTTGACCCAGATGACCATTATCCTGTGACCGCAGTCTTATCCCTTGTCGGGGCTATGGGATTTCAAATGATGAAAACACTTGCCTTCGGGATTCCCGATTTCTCGAATCCTGACTCGTCGCGATACTGATAACTGGATCCCTTAATGGCGCTTCCCTCCTTTTCGACATGCTAACAGTTAGCTCCACGGTGGCACCTTCCTCCTTGTTGGGGTTTCGGGGTTCGTGATTCCAAAATGCATAAACACCTCGTCACCAGGATCCCTCATATCCCAATGACCCAAACACCGATAGACGACTTCCTTGTCGGGAGTTTTCCCAATGGCTCCGATTACTTCCACGCATCCTCCCCTGATGGACGATCCTGGTTGACTCTTGGGATTTCACGATTTCTGATGTCCTGGACCCCTCGTCCCTCGGACTCGTGAAATGTTGAACTCTGACTCCCTTCCGATCTCTGACACGCGTCTCAAATGAATGGATGGTTCAGATTCGTCCTCGTTGTTTCAAGGTTTTACAAGACTATGAACACTCACTTACCTGAACCCCGATGACCACATCCCCGATCTAGGCGACCACACGACACATGTCCTCCCTGAGATCCTCTGGCTGTAATCCTTCCGTCGTTTCGGGATTCAACCAGTCACGGACTCTTGTCTGCTGAAACTCCGAAATGCCGATGAACTCTCGATCCTGGCCACCTGTCCCAATAGATGGACGGCTCTGAACTCGTCAGGGTTCCAAGACTTCTGATGTCCCGATTCTCATGACCTCAAGAACTCTGATTTCCCAACTCCCGATGCCTTGATGTCCGCCATGCGTCTACACTAACGGACGGTCCAGATCCTTCCGAGATTCTTCCTATGGAAATTCCTGATCTTCTTCTATCGTGAATCCCGATTTCCTGAACTCCGACGACTCGATATTTTGACGCCTCTTGGGGTTCTTACTTTGCTCATGAGGGTTTAAGCCCTGTGCAACTCCTGTCAGATCAGACGGTTGACGGGAAACTGATCCACGATCCAATGGCTCACAACCCCCGGAGCTTGAACTCCAAACGCGACTGTAAACTCCTTACTTCTTTGGCAGATCCAATGGCTGACAGGATTTTGCCAATCTTCTCCACAATATCCTAACCATCTATCTTCCTCTTGGATGCCTTCTACGGGTGAACCCAATATTCCTCTATGAAAACTGGTCCTCCTGTGCATAACTTTGTAGCGCCTGTTCAAACACTCCTCAGCACTGACTTCATGTTCTTCCCTTCGACGAGTTTGAAAGCCTTATCCCTCCTGAGATTTCTCACACTTTCATCCTCAAAGAGGGTCCTTGCACGCACTCCTTGCGACAGTTCTCAAACACCTCTAAGTGTTGAGTTCTTTCGACTCTGCGCACACCTGCAACAGCAGTCCTTCAATGCTTCACTCAGTTTCATGACTGAGATATTCCTTAGCCTACGCACTCCTTGCACAGCTCCTATAAACCAATTTCAATTCTGGGTGAATGAGAACAAGAGTTAAACTATTTGAGCCTTCTGTCAACGCACTCCTTGCGGATGACTTCAACTGCACTCCTTGCAGGAATCCTTGCTCAGATAGAGAAACAACTGAAACTCATTCCACTTCCTCTTAGACTTCAATCTCAACACATGAAATCATATACACAACATAACAACAAATGCATAACAGGAAGTAAATACTCATGAGCATAGCATTCAACATACATACACAGATAACAAACACAACTCCATGAATTTGAATTAAACTTTTCTATTAATCCAAATAACTATACATGGGTGTTTCTTCACAGTTCTCTGCTTCTCTTCTCTATGCTCTGGATTCTTCTAACTATTCCTGAATTATGTTACAATGCACAATGAGGGTGTCTATATCTGTTTTCCCTCTTTTCTTCTAAAACTGTCTAATCTAGAATTCAATTCTACCTAATTACATTTACTACTATAAATGCCTCCATCCACTTCAGACGAGAGCGTATGGCTCGAGGTCTGATTACAATATATAAGTGTGCTTCATTAAATTTCCTCATTAATGTTCGCACAATAGTTTCAAGGTGTTTTCAAAAATTTGTGTTGGACGCCTTCCAACTGTCTTTCGCTTCCGCGCTGGCTCTCTTGACGTGAGGGATGCTCCTGCATCATACTCCCTCGCTTGAAAACCTTCATGGGCTCCTGTCCATGAGCTCCTGCATGGTCTTTCCATGCTTCAGAATCTCTGCTTCAGTCTCCCAGCTGGCATCTTCAACTGGATGACCCTTCCACTTGACCAAATATTCAAAGTATTCTTTCCTTCTGGTCTTCTTACCCACTCGTTTATCCAGTATATGTTCCATCTGTGGCTTCTCTGCAACTGGCATCTGCTTCTGCCACTGAACCTCTGGTTGTTCATCACTTGTTTCTGCTTCCCCATCTTTGTATGGGTATAAATCTGAGACATTGAATATCGTATAAATTCCGATTCCATCGGGTAATTCAATCTCATAAGTATCCTCTCCCATTTTCTTCAAGACCTTGCATGGTCCGATTTTCTTCATCTTCAATTTATTGTATGTTCCTCTCGGGAACCTTTCTCTTCTCAAGTGCACCAGAACCAAGTCACCAACCTCAAACTGAAGTTGTCTTCGATGCTGACCTGCTCTCCGCTTATACTCCTGACTTGAATTTTGCAATCGCTCCTTCACCTGGCTGTGAAGTTCATTCATCGCCTCAGCGAATTCTTCTGCACTAGCGCTCCTAGTAGAAGTCTGTTCCGAATCTCTCAATTCAGAAACTCCTCTCGGCTGCATGCCATATACAATCTGGAATGGACTCTGGCCTATGCTTCGATTTACTGAGTCGTTATAAGCAAACTCTACATGCGGCAATACATTGTCCCAACTGTTGTGGTGCTCCGCCACCAAGCTTCTCAGCAAGTCTCCCAGACTTATGTTCACC
The DNA here is from genome assembly GCA_010110895.2 of Picea sitchensis. Classification (NCBI taxonomy): domain Eukaryota; kingdom Viridiplantae; phylum Streptophyta; class Pinopsida; order Pinales; family Pinaceae; genus Picea; species Picea sitchensis. Next base: position 49,678 of record SNQJ01S0040329.1, read on the forward strand.
ACTTCTATTTGTCCATCTTTCTGAGGATGATAAGCTGAACTAAACAACAAGTTAATCCCCAACTTCTTCCATAATTTCCTCCAAAAGTGTCCTATGAACTTTGTATCTCTGTCCGAAACAATACTCCTTGGTAAGCCGTGAAGTTGAACGACTTCTTTGAAAAACAGATTTGCGATGTGCGTCGCATCACTGGTTTTCTTACATGGGATAAAATGTGCAATCTTGGAAAATCTATCTACTACCACAAAGATTGAATCAAATCATCTTTGTGTCCTTGGCAATCCCAATATGAAATCCATGCTAATTTCATCCCACGGCTTCTCGGGTATGGGAAATGGTTGATAAAAACCCGCATTCTGCTTCCTTCCCTTTGAATGCTGGCAAATTCTACATCGGTCCACGAATCTCTTGACCTCTGCTCGCATTCCTAGACAAAAGTATGACTCTCTCAGCTTTGTGAATGTCTTATCATGACCGAAGTGTCCGACCAATCCTCCACTGTGTTTTTCCTTCAGTAGATTCTCCCTCATGGAGCAATTCGGAATACACAGTTGATTGCCCCTGAACAACAATCCCTCCTGGATCATCTACTCGGCCCATTTGCTGCTATCTCTGAGAACTAGATTCTTAACNCATATGCTTCTTTAAAGTCTGGATCATCTACGTACATGTCTCTGAGATCATCAAAACCCAGCGTCTTGACTTTGAACTCCTGCAACAACAAACACTTCCTGCTCAAAGCATCAACAACTTTGTTAGCAGTACCAGAAATATGTTTTATCACAAAAGTGAAATTGTGCATGTACTCAACCCATTTAACATGCCTCTGATTCAACTTTTCCTGTTGAGTCACAAACTGCAATGCATGGTTATCACTATACAAAACAAATTCCTTTGGAATCAAATAGTGCCTCCATTTCTTCAATGCCTGGATGATGGCNACCCATTTAACATGCCTCTGATTCAACTTTTCCTGTTGAGTCACAAACTGCAATGCATGGTTATCACTATACAAAACAAATTCCTTTGGAATCAAATAGTGCCTCCATTTCTTCAATGCCTGGATGATGGCATAAAACTCCTTGTCATACGTGGAATATTTCATCTTTGCCTCATTCAACTTCTCACTGAAATATGCAATTGGTGTGTCATCTTGACTTAAGACTGCTCCTATTGCAAACCCACTTGCATCACATTTTACTTGAAATGTCTTTTGAAAATCCAGTAACACCAGAATTGGTTGTTCCGTAATCTTCCGTTTCAACAAATTGAGACTCTTCTCATCCTTTTCAATCTAGTGAAAAGATTTATGTCTTTTCTTCACTGTATCCATCATCGCTGCACTAATCCCATTGAAATTCCTGATGAACTTCCAGTAGAAACTAGCCAATCCGTGAAAGATTCTCACCTCAAATATGTTCCTCAGTGATGGCCAATTCTTAATCACTTCCACCTTATCTGGATCCGTCCTCAACTCATTTGCCGAAATAACAAATCCCAAATAAATGAGTTATGTCTTCATGAATGAGGAATTCTTTATGTTTATCAACAGTTTCTCTTGCTGTAATCTCTTCATCACAATGGCCAAATGCTTCAGATGTTTAGCCCTCGTTTTACTGAAAATCAGTATATCATCCAGATATACGATAACAAATTTTCCAATGAAATCCTTCAGGACTTCATTCATCAACCTCATAAAGGTACTTGGCGCATTTGTTAAGCCAAACGACATAACAAGCCATTCATACAAACCTTCATTTTTCTTGAATGTTATTTTCCATTCGTCACCTTCTCTCATGTGAATCTGGTGATATCCACTCTTCAAATCAATCTTTGAAAAGAATTTTGCTCCACTTAAGCAATCCATCAGATCATCTATCCTCGGTAATGGAAACCTGTACCTCATGGTTATCTTGTTAATCGCCCTTGAATCAGTGCACATCCTCCAGCCTCCGTCTTTCTTCGGACTGAGTACTGTCGGAATAGCACACAGACTCAAGCTTTCCCTGACCAAACCTTTGTCCAACAAATCCTGGACTTGCCTCTTAACCTCTTCATTCTCTTGCGGCGTCAACCTGTACGCGGCTTTGTTTGGTAAAATGGCTCTTGGTGTGAGATCGATATGATGACTCACACTCCTAATCGGTGGCAACGAATGAGGTAATTCATCCACTACAACATCAGCGAACTCTTTCAGCAGTTCCTGAACTTCTTCTGGCAAATCATCCACTCTTGTGCTAGTCAGAACAATCTTCGGTTTTCTGACCACAATAAACTATGGATTCTCCTTCTTCTTAACTTTGGTAAGAAGTTCCTTCCCACTCATGAGAAGTACAGTGTTACTCACTTCTGGCTTTGCCTCCTTATCCTCAATTGGATGCAACATATGAGTTCTCCCATTCTTCTTTAGGGTGTATGTGTTCATCCTCCCATCATGAATCACATTTCTATCATATTGCCACGGTCTACCTAGCAATAGATGAAAAATATCCATAGGAATAACATCACATAAAATCTTATCATTATATCCTCCTATATTAATTTCAACTAAGCACTGTTTGGTGACATTTACCTGATGTCCCTTTTGTAGCCATGAAACTTTGTATGGACTTGGATGATCAATCATCTCCAGCTCCATCTTTTCTACCATCTCGGTTGAAACAAGATTATCAGTGCTACCTCTATCCACAATGACCTTGCACACTCTATCCTTGGTCTTGCAAGCTGTTCTGAAAAGTCTGGTCCTTTGAACTAAACTTTCCACTTCTTTCTCTGGTGTCAAAAGGACTTTTCGTATCACCAATGATCTTTCGCCTTCAGCATATTCTTCCTCAACATCTCGCCTTTGTGCCTCAGCGATGTGAGTCTCTCCAACCTCTTTCTTTTTCTCTGGACACTCGAATGACTTGTGCCCATTTTTTCCACATATGAAGCATGTGATTACTCCACCTCTTCCTCTTCCTCTACCTATGTTATGAGGAAACCTATTATTATCAACATATCCTCCTCTCTGCTCAGTATGATGTTCTCTTTGCTCTGCGTATTGCCTTCGCTGTGAACTTCCACCCCTCTCTGTCCGAGTCTGAGGTTTCTTCCAGTCATCTTTGGGATTTTGGGTTCTTTCCTGGGCAACTGCTTTGCCTCTGGTCTGACTTCTGCCTTGGCCTCTTTGACTCTTCTTTCGTCCCAACTTTGCTTTCGCCTTCAAAGCCATTTGATAAGCATCCTCCACCATTCAGATGGTTGCCATAGTCATTTCATCCTGAATCTCATATCTCAGGCCATTCATATACCTGGCCACTTTCTCATCATTGCTTTCATGATGACTTTCCCTGATATTCAACCTGTAAAAATCTTCAGTATATTCCTTTACTGTCATCATCTTCTATCTCAGGTTCTGCATTATCCTGAACAGAGAAATTTGATAGTCCCTGGGAATAAATTTTGGCTTCATCTTTGCAATCATCCTGTCCCAGCTCTTAATTTTCTGCTTGCCTTGGCAACGCTTGTCAGCTTGTAGTTCATCCCACCACAAGGCTACATGTCCTTTTAATCTCGTGATGGTATGCCTGACTTTCTTGTCCTCTTAGACATCTTCATAGTTGAAGTAAGTGTCTAGAGCTCTAATCCATTCTAGAAGCTCTTCCACATCTAGATTTCCCTCATAAATTGGAATTTCCATTTTTACCTTTGTACTCATTCTTGCAATAGCTTTAAGTAAGCGTTCACTTGCTGCATATTCCGCTGGGATTTCTTCTTCTCCATGTCCAACATCATCTTCATTTTTGGATTCATTGATATCTCCTACATCATCTTTGCGCCTTTGTGATGTCTCCATGTCCTCCATTCTGGCATGAAGATTACGCACTTCCCTCCCCATGTCTAGACTCTGCACTTGCCTACCCCTACCTCTGGGCATCTCCCTTTCCTCATTTGAATTGGGTGATTGCCTATCCCTTCTCCTTGGAGGCATGGTGAATTCTCCTTCTCCCTGCTATAGAAAGCAAAGAAGCTTTTCTACGCTCTGATACCACTTGGCGCAGGTGCGCCCACTAGGCACATTCGCTCACAGGGTCTTTCTTCCTTCTTTGGCCCGAAGAACTGAAAGGTTCTCCTATTTCCCTATCGGGAAATTTTCTACCCATAGCAACTAAACACTGGGTCTCCCCTTCTTCTAAATCAACGTTGGCCTTTTTGTTATCGGGGTTCCTCTTATCGAGATTTTGACACATGCAATGTCCAAACAATTTATTTTACTGATCCTTGATCCTCGATACCCTCCTTGGTTGCCTTAGCCCCTCCTGGCTATGCCTGGTCCTTTGGCCTCCCCTATATGACCATAGTCATAACTCCCATCGGGGTTTCGAGCATTCCAATGTCGAAATACACATGCCCTCAGGACTCGCGATCCCTTGAATCCCGACGCACCCTTTTATGCATTAGCCCTCCTGGCTATAGGGCTTGATCCATATGACCATTATCCCATGACTGCAGTCTTATCCCTCATTGGGGCTACAGGATTTCAAATGCTGAAAACACTTGCCTTTGGGATTCCTGATTTCTCGAATCCCAACTCGCCGCTATACTGACAGCTGGCTCCCTTAATGGTGCTTCCCTCCTTTCTGACGTGCTGACAGCTGGCCGCATGGGGCACCTTCCTCCTTGTCGGGGTTTCAGGGTTCGTGATTCCAAAATGCACAAACACCTTGTCACCAGGATCCCCGATATCCCGATGACCCAAACACCGATAGACGACTTCCTTGTCGGGAGTTTTCCCGATGGCTCCGATTACTTCCATGCATCCTCCCCTGATGGACGGTCTTGGTTGACTCTCGAGATTTTGTGATTTCTGATGTCTTGGACGCCTCGTCCCTCGGACTCGCGAAATGCCAAACTCCAACTCGCTTCCAATCTCTAACACGCGTCTCAAATGAATGGACGGTTCAGATTCGTCCTCGTTGTTTCGAGGTTTTACAAGACTATGAACACTCACTTACCTGAAACCCAATGACCACATCCCCGATCTAGGCGACCACACGACACGTGTCCTCCCTGAGATCCTCCGACTGTAATCCTTCCGCCGTTTCGGGATTCAACTAGTCATGGACTCTTGTCTACTAAAACTCCGGAATGCCGATGAACTCTCGATCCTAGCCAAACAGATGCATGGCTCTGAACTCATCGGGGTTCTGAGACTTCTGATGTCCCAATTCTCACGACCTCAGGAACTCCAATTTCTTGACTCTCGATGCCTTGATGTCCGCCACGCGTCTACACTAACAGACGGTGCAAATCCTTCTAGGATTCTTCGTATGGAAACTCCCAATCTTATGCTCTCGTGAAACCCGATTTCCCGAACTCCGATGGCTCGATATTCTGACGCCTCTTGGGGTTCTTACTTTGCTCACGAGGGTCTAAACCCTGTGCAACTCCTGTCAAATCAGACGACTGATGGGTAACTGATCCACGATCCAACGGCTTATGACCCTTGGAGCTTGAACTCCGAACGCGGTCGTAACCTCCTTACTTCTTTGGCAGATCCAATGGTTGACAGGATTTTTCCAATCTTCTCCACAAGATCCTAACAGTCTATCTTCCTCTTGGATGCCTTCTACGAGTGAACCCAGTATTCCTCTACGAAAACTAGTCCTCCTACGCGTAACTTTACAGCGCCTTTTCAAACACTCCTCGGCACTGACTTCCTGTGCTTCCCTTCGACGAGTTTGAAATCCTTATCCCTCCTGAGCTTTCTCACACTTTTAGCCTCAAAGAGGGTCCTTGCACGCACTCCTTGCGGCAGTTCTCAAACACCTCTAAGTGTTGAGTTCTTTCGACTCTACGCACACCTGCAGCAATAGTCCTTCAATGCTTCACTCAGTTTCATGACTGAGATATTCCTTAGCCTACGCACTCGTTGCACAACTCCTATAAACCAATTTCAGTTCTGGGTGAATGAGAACAAGAGTTAAACTATCTGAGCCTTCTGTCAATGCACTCCTTGTGAACGAATTCAACTGCACTCCTTCCAGGAATCCTTGCTCAGATAGAGAAACAATTGAAACTCATTCCACTTCCTCTCAGACTTCAATCTCAACACATGAAATCATATACACAACATAACAACAAATGCATAATAGGAAGTAAATACTCATGAGCATAGCATTCAACATACATACAGAGAGAACAAACACAACTCCATGAATTTGAATTAAACTCTTCTATTAATCCAAATAACTATACATGGGTGTTTCTGCACAATTCTCTACTTCTCTTCTCTATGCTCTGGATTCTTCTAACTATTCCTGAATTATGTTACAATGCACAATGAGGGTGTCTATATCCGTTTTCCCTCTTTTCTTCTAAAATTGTCTAATCTAGAATTCAATTCTACCTAATTACATTTACTACTATAAATGCCTCCATCCACTTCAGACGAGAGCGTATCGCTCGAGGTCTGATTACAATATATAAGTACGCTTAATTAAATTTCCTCATTAATGTTCGCGCAACAGTTTCAAGGTGTTTTCAAAAATTTGTGTTGGATGCCTTCCAGCTGTCTTCCGCTTCTGCGCTGGCTCGTTTGATGTGAGGGATGCTCCTGCATCATCCTTTCTCCAAAGACACAGGTCGTATGAGAACTGCAGGCCCTGTCCTGAGCCTTGTTCAAGCCTCAACGCCAAACGGGTGCTATCTCTCCTCTAGCTAAGCCCTTTCCTTTACATGACCACGACTGTGACCACTCCCCTAATCGAAAGGTGTGCCGTGACTTTGCGTATTGGGTCTTCGCATGTGATTCACCTCGACTCTCCTGACCTCTGAAATCCTGACAGGAGCCTAGCATGTGCTAGCCTCTCTATTCTCCTTCACCGATATGACCCTTCTCTATGACCATGGGTCAATCTTCCAAGCGTGTCGCAAGTTCGTGTATCGAGGACTCCCGATGGGATTCACCTCTATCCTCTCAAGGTCTGAACTCCCGATATCCCCTTGGGCAACCAAAATTCAAGATCTCTCCTTGATCTGATGAATTAGATCAAATAACGAACTTGGATTTCGTGAGTTCCCAGAACTCCTGCTTCTGATATTCTGAGTTGCGAACTCCCAACAAGGCCAGATCTACAGTCCAACTCCCTCCTCTAATCAATGACTGTGAAAAAATCATAATTTCATGATTCGTGAGTTCTTACAACTCTGCTTTTCACTTCCCTAAGTCATGAGTCAGCAAAACGTTGATCTCTCGCCATGTGTCCCCCTTGATGGATGGTTCCGATGATTTTAGAATTTTATAACCCCACTCCTCCTGTGTACTCTCAAAGATTATCATTACTGCACTTTAACTTGATCGGGCGGCTATGATTCTTCTACACTCAGATGAATGGATGAGATCTTTCCTCCTCTGCACTATCTCCTCATTCTCTGGACGTTGATTAGACGGTCTAGATATTTCCCCTTGGGCTTGCACTTTCTTCAAACTTAGAAGATTTTCGAAGGATTCAAAGGCCTCAACCTTTATCGTTCCTGCGAGTTTGTTTCTTAGATCTCGTTAACACTTATGAAAAGCTTTATTCCTTTTGAGCTTCTGACTCCCTTTGACTTAGAATATTTTCTAAGTATCCAAAGGATTTGACCTATGATCCTCCTTCGAGTCTGTCTATTTGGTCTCTTATGCACTTATGAAAAGTGTTGTCCCTTCTAAGCTTGATCCTTGGAGGATTTCAATTTCCCATGCACTCCTTGCATTTATGGGATTTTTTCAAACTTAGATCTGAAGGATTTCTTGAAAATAAATTCTTCTCGCCCTCCTAGTGTTCCTCTTGCTCAATGCACACCTTGCAGAGCTCCTCTTTATAGAGTGTTCTATAACTCAGTCTCTCTCTGAAATCAACACATAGTTGTTCTTGTGCACTCCTTTTACTTTTGTTGATGAAGATTAACGTTACTTCTCCTGATCTTCTCTAAGGTTAATTCACCTCTGTCAATGCACTCCCTATGGACTATGTGCACTCCTTTCACTCGAAAACTCAAAGAAGAGAAGCAATTGAAGCTTATTCAATTCTTCACTAGTTTATACATTCAAAACATGAATGACATATAAAAGCATAACAATGAATGGAAATACCTAAACACACAGAAAGTTCATATGCATGAAAAACTTCTTTCTTTCTATTGAGATGAATTTCCAATTACAATATGTGCAGGATGGACTGTAACAGAGCCTCAGCTCTCTCAAAAAAAACTATTATACTTCGTATTCAATGAAAATACTCCTCCAGCAGCCTCATTTGTGCATGCCATGCATCTACATATACAGGAAGGTTCCTAGGGTTCCCTCTGACTACCTCTTCTATCGAAGTAACAACTAATAACTATTCAAGATCTGTTACATTCAAGACTGAGAGTGACACTCCCAAAACTCTCGCGATCATTCAGTTTCCAAGCATTTTTCTCTTCTTCAATCATCCGTTCAAAACAAATCTGCATAATAAATGCCAACTTTTATATTCCGATTAATTTAAAAAGGCGCGTTATGGTGCCAATTTGTCCCTTCACATGGGATTTGCTAATGATGCTCTTGCATCATACTCCACTACTAGGAAAAACATGAGCTCCTTCTCATGGCTCCCTCTACCATGTTGTATAGATCCTCTAGGGTCCCATACTTTCTCTTGGAGATGTTCATCTGCTCCTTTTCCTTGCAACTTCTTTTTCCCTGCTGCTCCTGCAGGTTTTCTTTTGTCCCATACTTCTTTGATGAATGCTTCTTGTGATGCTTTCAACATCAATCTCTTTATCTCCTCTATTTTTTTATCTAGTTGGTCCATTGGCTAGTTTTCCCCTTGCAGTATGCTCTGTTTCCTTTTCTCTCCATCTTGTTGGATAAGATGCTTTTTCATTTTTACCCTTCTCTCCAGGGCCTCCATCTCTTCACACAAATCAACAAGATCCATGCTATATGTTTCTTCCTCCTCTACTATAGGTTAGTATTCTACAGTTATCTCTTGCTCAGCCTCTTGACTGAAAAATTTGAGCCATTCCTCTTAATGCTCTTCTCCCCCTATTGTAGATCCCAATTCTACAGTTTCCTTATGTTCATCTCCTTGGATGAAATTTTTGAGCAATTCCACCGAATTCTCTTCTTTCTCCATCTCTTGGGCACATTGAAATGTGTGCTCTTTCTCCTCTTCACCAATCTGATCAATCTAAAATTTCATGTTATCTTCATCTCCTATGGCATTAGTTGGACACTTTTCTGCAGACTCCAATTCTGCAATCTCACCACTGAGTTGATGCTCAACTTCCTCCTCTGATAGACTGACTTTTGTCATCTCCTCTTCTGTTGGTTCAACTCCAACTTCCTCCAACTTCTCCCCAGGATGGTATGCTCCTCCACCTGTTTCCAATTTGGCCTATTGGAGATGCCTAATCTGCATATTTACTCTTCTCTCCTAGGCTTCCAAGTCCTCATACAGCTCAACAAAAGCTATTTTGTCTACATCCTCTTCTTCTGCAAGCTCCAATGCTGCATTTATCTCCCTTTTAGATTCCTAGCTGAAAATTTTGAGAATTTCTGCTGAATGCGCTTCTCCTGAAATCTGCATCACTGTCTCTTGGCAGCCATCTTCTGGTTATGGATTGTCCAACCAATCCTCCAACATCTTCAGCTCTTTCTCCCATTGAGTGAGAAACTCATCTGAATTCTCCTCTTTTTCTGTTGGGAAAAGCATCAGTGTATTCTCCTTCTCCTCCTCTTTGACAATATTTGTTAGTTGTCTTTCCTCTGTTTCACCTACATCACATACATATTTATCTTTTAAAGAATTTGGCTCCATGGCCTATTGCTTGGATATTTTTTTCACTACCTCCTCATGTGCAACACTTGTATTAGCCTCTACTGGACTATTTTGCAGGAATATTTGAATTCCCCCAATGATCAGAACACACCTCTGATCTTCTTCCATCATCACTCCTTGTTGATATGAACTCTTAACTGATTTCATCTCTTCTCCATTTCCCACTCAACAACTTGTGATTTTCTCTCTTCCCACCTGGGAGTCTATGATATTACCCAATCTCTCTCCATTTCCCACTTGGAAACTTGAATTTCCATCACTGCCCTCTTGGTAGTCTATGAGACCATCCATTGATCCCCTTTCATTTCCCAACTGGCAACTTGAAAGTTCACTTCTACCCCCCTGGCAGTTTATGAGATCCTCAACTGATCTCTTGTCCTCCTCATCACTAAGATTTCTCCCAGTCTTTGGTTCATAGATGTGAATCAATTCCTCCTATGTGTCACTGAGGGTTTCAACATGCCTCGGTCACTTCCTCAACTCTTGTTGTTGTTTTCTGTCCAACAACTTTTGAACAGGCCATTTTACCTTCCTGTTCAGAGACCATTCTTACCTCTAGTGTACCTTTGTCTCCTATTGCATCTTCAATGTTAGTCATTCCATTATTTCTCTTATCTTAATGAGCTCCTTTTCAATTTCTACTTTACTCTTCTAATGGTGGTATCCTCTTCGACCACGCTCATGTCTTTCAATAGCCATATTTTCTGTCTTCGTCTCTCCTGGCTATCTATCATTTGTTGCACATTTTGCAACAATATTAAGAAAGCATCAGTACTCTCTCCCTTTTCCTTTACCCATTTTTCTAGAGGAAAACTCTAGCTTCTTAGACCATTTGATGTCATCAGATTATTTCTATTCACCTTTTCACCTTTGCCTACAATCTGCAGACACAATTCAGTTCTTTATACTACTTGATGTAGTCATATTTTCTTCTCTATCTCCTTCATCTAAAATCTACGGAAAAATCAACGTTGATACCTCTTGATGATATCAAACTATATCCTTTATCTATCTTCCTCTTTTTCCTGCTATCTACAAGCAAAAAAAATCTTCTTTAATACCACTTGATGTAGTCCGCCCTTCTCTCCTAAGGGGTGCAACCCTTAGTCTAGGATCAATCAAGAAATCGAGTCTGATTGACTCTTTGGGTCTCTGCTAGACTCCAAACCCACTTACACAAGTCCTTTCTCCAAAGACATAGGTAGTATCAGACCCACGGGCCCTCTCTTGAGCGTTGTTCAAGACTCAATGCAAAACGGGTACTAGCTCTTCTCTGGATAAGCCCTTTCCTTTCGTGACCATGACAGTGACCACTCCCCTAATCAAAAGGCACGTCGTGACTTCACGTATTGGGTCTTTGCATGTGAGTCAACCCGACTCTTCCAACCTCTGAAATCTCGACAGGAGCCTAGCACGTGCTAGCCTCTCTATTCTCCTTCACCAATATGACCCTTCGCTATGACCGTGGGTCAATCTTATGAGCGCGTCGCAATTTTGCGTTTATGGGACTCCCGATGGGATTCACCTCTGTCCTCCTGAAGTCTGAAATCTCGATATCCCCCTAGGAAACCAATGATCTATATCTCTCCTTGATCTGACAGCTCATATCAAATTGCAAACTCAAATTTTGTGAGTTCCCATAACTCCTACTTCCGATAGCCCGAGTTTCGAACTCCCAACAAGACTAGATCTATGGTCCAGTTTCCTCCTCCGATCAACGACTATGATCAAATCGTGATTTCATGATACACAAGTTCTTATAACTCTGCCTTTGACTTCCCTAAGTCACGAGTCAACGAAACGCTGATCTCTCTCCACGTGTCCCCCTTGATGGATGGTTTTGATGATTTTAGAATTTCATAACCACGCTCCTCCTGTGTACTCTTAAAGCGTATCGTTAGTGCACTTTATCCTGATTGGGTGGCTATGATTCTTCTGCGCTCAGATTGAATGGTTGAGATATTTTCTCCTCTGCGCTTGCTCCTCGTTGTCTGGACGCTGATCGGATGGTCTAGATCTTTCCCCTTGGGCTTGCACTTTCTTTAGACTTAGAATGTTTTTTAAGGATTCAAAGTCCTCAACCTTTATCCTTCCTGCGAGTCTGTTTCTTAGATCTCGTTAACACTTATGAAAAGTGTTATTCCTTTTGAGCTTCTGACTCCCTCTGACCTAGAATATTATCTAAGTATCCAAAGGCTTTAACCTTCGATCCTCCTTCGAGTCTGTCTATTTGGTCTCTTCTACAATTATGAGAAGCATTATCCCTTCTTATCTTGATCCTTGGAGGATTTTGATTTCCCATTCACTCCTTGCATTTCTAGGATTTCATCAAACTTAGATCCAAAGGATTTCTTGAAAATGAATTCTTCTTGCCCTCCTAGAATTCCTCTTGCTCGATGTACACCTTGTAGAGATCCTCTTTACAAAGTTTTCTATAACTCTATCTCTCTTTGAACTCAACACAGAGTTGTTCCTGTGCACTCCTTTCACTTCTGTTGATGAATATCAATGCTACTTCTCCTGAGCTTCTCTAAGGTTAATTCACCTCTATCAATTCACTCCCTACAGACTATGTGCACTCCTTGCACTTGTAAACTCAAAGAAGAGAATCAATTGAAACTTATTCAATTCTTCACTAGTTCATACATTCAAAACATGAACGACATATAAAATCATAACAATGAATGAAAATACATAAACACATAGAAATTCCATATGCAACAAAAACTGATTTCTTTCTATTAAGATGAATGTCTGATTACAATATGTGCAGGATGGACTATAACAGAGTCTCATCTCTCTCAAAACAAACTATTCTACTTCCTATTCAATGACAATACTCCTCCAACATCCTCATTTGGGTATGCCATGCATCTGCATATGCAAGAAGGTTCCCTCTGACTACCTCTCCTATTGAAGTAACAACTAACAACTACTTAAGCTCCGTTACATTCAAGACTGATAGTGAAACTCCCATACCTCTCGCGATCATTCAGTTTCTGAGTGTTTCTCTCTTCTTCAATCATTTGTTCAAAACATATCTGCATAATAAACACCAGCTTTTAGATTTTGATTAATTTAAAAAGGCATGCTATGGCGCTGAGTTGTCCCTCCACGTGCGCTTTGCTGATAATGCTCCTCCATCACATAGATAGTGACAGTGACATTGATAGTGACAGTGACAGGTTGATTCTATTATATACATATTTGATGGTGGAAGGAAGGGGCAAGTAAAGGGGGTTGGAGCCTTCTTCGAGTTGGAATTGGAGAATCTAGGGAGTTTTAGCTTCGTTCAGGTTGGTGCCTATAAATCTGGGGGTTGGTGCCTCCTTCTAGTTGGAGCGATAATATTGAAAGTTTTAGATTACTATTAATCCAATATTTTTATTATATAAGAAAAACATGTTGTGGTTTTCTTCCATTTGGATTTCCACATAAATTTGTTGTGCACCATGTGTTTTTATTATAATCTTTACTATATATTGGGATGCATTTATTTGATTGAAAAGTTGAATATTTTAAAAGGTGATAAACTATAATTGATACTAATTCACCCCCCCTAGTATCAACAATAACTATTTGATGTTGGAATATTCAACAATACTGATAGGGGGGGTGAATCAGTATTAGACACATTTCAACAATAATTATGTTACCACAATATTTATCAGTATGTTATTTACCAATATAAGTTAAAGATAAATAGATAACCATGTAATTCATAGTACACAGAGGTTTAACATGGAAACCCAAATGGGAGAAACCACAAAAATATTCTTTATAAAATATTGTAGGAACCAACCTACTGTTACAATGCTTATAGGCACCAAATTGAAGGAGACACCAATCTCCTCTAAGCACCAAATCATAAATATTTTTTGCAGGCACCAACCTATAGGATACACCAATCGCCTTGGTTGAGAATAAACTTAGTTCTCCCTGGAGGCACCAACCTACAGTTGTTGGGTTTGTAGGCACCTACCTGTAGGAGACACCAATCCCCTCTATAAGCACCCACTTACAATATGCAAGAACCAAGTTTCCAGGAACCAACCTGAGAATATGAGGACACCAACCCTCACTCTAAGAACCCACTTATAGTCAACAAACATCAATATTCTAGGAACCAACCTGTCAATAAGATGAGGAAACCAATCCTGTCACTTGCACCACCCTACCACCTTGAAGAAAATATGATTACTATTTATCTTCCTTGCACCACCCAACCCCCCTAGATGATTACATTATCTTATCTTCCATTATTAGACATATTTGGAGCTGTGAGACTCATCTCTCCTCTTCCACTCTCTCAGTTATACAAAATTAGAACTCCTCATGCTCCATCAACTCGTCCACATTCTTTCACTTCTTCTCATACTTGTTCTCACATCCGAGAACCTCTAAATTATTTCAAAATATTTGTCCCTAGAAACCTCAAAGCCTCAACTCGATTACTCTTACATGCACATCCTTCCACACTCACAAAAAATTTGGTAAGTGTTATTTATAAATTCCATGCTCTCACTGATTTATCCACATACAAAAAAATGTGTGTTTGAGAGGTTGTCTCCAGCTCCTTTTCTTTCTCAAAATAGGGCTTCAAACAAATGAGACTGATTAGATATCCTCCTTGTTTCGCACTTTTGATTCACAAGTTACCGCATATACTCTTAACACTCTGCAACAATTGGATCAAGATTATAATTAATATCCACCATATATCTTCTCACTATGATGGCAATATGAATCTTGATTTCCAAATCAACCATCTTATCTAATCCTCAAACAAGTATCGACCGTTGATTCAATTATTGGGACCACCAAGAGTAATGAAATAATTAATACCACCTCGACACACAACAACCGTTAGATATATCACTTATCAAAATCGTGACCATCGATCTTGTTGGTGACAGAAGTCACTCCTGGATTGCTAGCAGGAGTAGAGCCCGACACCCATCAGTTTTATGTCACAATGGTTTTTATGGGTGATCAAATGGACAGAGACTCGGGGAGATGTCACTCTAACTTAGAGACTGGCTCTAGTACGTAAAGAACAAAGGAGGTCTGGAATCCTAACTTCAGCCAGTGGGTTGATTAAAGGGTGAAAAGGTGGAAGACTTGATAAGAAGAGTGAACAAACGACTTCGGGCAACAGGATTTCGACAATTTGGAGAAGAAAAACCCCGAACGCAAGATCCTCAGGTTCAGGGCTTCTAGGTACTGATAAAGGGACTTGACTAGATTCTCCAATTCCAAGTCATTCAGCGTTAAGAAAATCACAAAGACTGATTAGAGATGATGCAATGGTCATAGTGATCAAATTATACATCATCCTATGACAGCTACAACTCGACTGGATTCTCCAATTCTGAGCTGCTCTAACAAAGTTTGAACAAAGATATGAAAGAAACTGGCATCCATAAGGCAAGAAGTCTAAAGAGTTCATACATAACCAGAGATAATAGTGCTTCATTAAAACTTCACAACCGGGAGCTCTGCTCAACCATCGATCCTTACAAAATGGCAAAAATGCCTACATATACTCTTCCCTTCCTTTCGCCCAGCAGAGGGATCTCAGAACTTTCAATGGATGGCATCGCCTCAATCAAATCTGGCCTGCATTTCTCTGTCATATGCTACCTTAATTCGGCATGGCCCGCGCTAGAGGTAGCTGAACACTTTGAATATTGACTTGGCGTGTGCAGGTTCTTCTGGCGAATTGAAGACTCGGCGTGGCTTTCCTGAAGAGAACCGATACAGGGGACCCTCCCGGGTAGATTTTTGGTAGGGACCTCCATACTCTTCAATAAATGACTGAGGAGAGGCCTCAACCACCCTCTCTTCTCTGCATTCATTCCTAGCAGCTACTGGGATTTCACGTCGAATCGGTGCTCGAAGAATGTAGTGCTTCCTCTCTTTCCTCATGGTCTCTTGTACTTCACCGTGACTTTTCCCCGACTTTGTATCGAGTTTCAGGGTTTTGCGTTCCCCGTTGTCAAGCGTTCTTGACCCTTTGAACTCCCAATCACTGATTCTCTGATGAGCTCTCTTTCCCCTTAGCCCCTCCGAGCTATACAATGGTCCATGTGACCTGCTACCATATGACCATAGCCATATAGCTTTCCATCGGGGTTTCGGGGTTTGCGACGTCAATGTGCATGCATCCTCCAGACTCACGATTCTCCGATGGCTCATGGACATTGACCTGTCAACGGTCCGTTCCCCGTCGCGAAAGCCTGCCACCTGTCCTCCATCGACTTCTGTGGCCCCACACTCTTGGTGTCGGGATATCACGTATCGCGATCTCGCAATGTTTGATGCAACGGCTCCTTCGCCTCCAAGAACCTCGATTTTTTGATGAGCTTGACCTCCGCCCAGTTGACAACTGGCTCCTGCACTATGGTGCTCCTCTCAGCCCCACCATGATTGATAGTTGTTCCCCACCGATCGGGATTTCACAGATCGCAATTTTGAAGTCCACGAATCACTCATCCCTAGGATCCCCAATATCCTGATGGCTTCAACCCCGATGGACGCTTCCCTGTCAGGACCCTCCTCGATAATGCTGATCTCCTGCCACGCATCCTTTCCAGATGGACGGTCCCTATTAACTCTCAGGGATTCGGGACTTTCACTGTCTTGTTTCTATTTCTTGTCCCGAGACAAGAAATATCGCTAAAATTAGGCTCCATGGGGGATAGAGTCGTCCCTGCGATGCTCTAAGAACTCCTTCCACAAATTTAGTGCCTTGCTATTGGGCTATGGAGTCATGCTCAAAACATACCGCTACTGAAAATACAGGCTAAAAAACAAAAGTAACAAAATAAAGCTACATGCTCAAAGGAGCTTATTTATATACAATCCTAAACTAATAAAATATTTTACATGGGCTAGGTGAAAGAGAACTTCCACCATAGCCATTCAAGCAGC
>SNQJ01S0040329.1:73290-99923 GCA_010110895.2 Picea sitchensis
TTATTATTTAAATAATCATTTTTTACTTTGTCACTTCACTTTATTATTTAAATAATCCTCCTTAACTTTGTCACTTCACGTTATTATTTAAATAATCCTCCTTGACTTTGTCACTTCACTTTAAATAATCCTCTTTGACTTTGGCACTTCACTTTATTATTTAAATAATCCTCTTTGATTTTGTCACTTCACTTTATTATTTAAATAATCCTTTTTGACTTTGTCACTTCACTTTATTATTTAAATAATTTCTTCTTTGCAAGCACTTTGAGTTTTTTTGACCTTTTGGGGCTTCAAGCCAACATATGAGGGTCCTTCAACTTCGTAAGGCCATAACTCACAAACCATGAGGAGTTATGTGATGTTCCACATACCACTAGAAATGGCTTGACAAGCACTATCCATATAGGATAGTTTCACTGATAAATTCACTAATATTCATCTCATTATTCCATAATTAAGCATGGGTTCTCTGGCCATACTTCTAGGATAACTCAATCGTAAAGTGTCTTCCCGTGAGGGATTTCACCATAAGGGGACCAATTTGGAGTTGACCACAAAGCATCTTCCTGTGAGGGATTTCACCATAAGGGGACTACTTTGGAGTTCATCCATTTGTACAACCATGACAAGAAAATAACCACTTTGGAGTTCACTGCAAAGAATTTTCCCGTGAGGGATTTCACCATAAGGGGACCACTTTGGATTTCATCCATTTGTACAACCATGAAAAGACAATAATGATTCATATTTACATCAATCCAACTATGCATCATATATCAATGACAACTCATTGATCCATCTTCATTTATGCATATGATTATGACTCCTCTTGACATCAATCCATTGACATCAAGGTCAGTACATGATCCATCAATCACTACATCAATACACTATGACAAGACATTGTTCCTTTGACATCAATCCTTTGGCATCAATGAAAACATGATCTAACAACTCATACCTAGGGCATATGAATCGTGGTCATAGGACGATGCAAAAATGGAAATTGGGGTGAGAACCTATCCTATATGCCAGTGATTGTATATACCTTTTGGAACCACAAACGGGTTGAAGAATTCCAGAAATCCATTAAAACCTAGAAAAACCACTTCAAAACATGTCTTGCACTACACAATTAGTTCATATGGTCTCAAAAATAGGAAAGATAACTTAAAAACTATATAAAGTGGGTAAACGTTTTCTATTAATAGTAAAAATACAAAGTTTTACCATATCATTTTAGTTTTTTACCCACATAGTTCTTTTGAAGCTATTTCACCCACAATATTCCAGTGACGATTCTGGGAGCTATGATCAAATAAATTGGAAACCGTCTGGACCAAGTAAGTGCTCTATCTGTACTCTTCCATTCCCATGGTTTAAGTTTTAGATTTAGTGTTCAATTTTTTTATTTTTGGTGGTCGTAAGTTCGAAACTAGGGTGTACGTGGGCTATAGTTCATCGAGCCCCATATACGACCCCATGTACGTGAGAAAATTGAAGCCTGTCCACTTATAGTGAGCCCTATATTCTATTATTATAATTTTATCCCACATACAAATCTGTGCATAATTATTTTAATAAAATGTGACTCAAAATTTGATGTTTCCTTTGCAGGATGGTGATTGAATGGAGAGAGAGGGAGCATGAGGAGATTTATGTTGTAGGAGAAAGAGATATCAGGGAAAAACAATCCTTGCAAAGATGAAGGCTCTATAAATTTTGGGCCATAAAAGTAACGAGGGACCAAGTGAGGTTGCTCCAAACATTGATAAACTACTAGGATCCAAAGACTGAGGCCTTCAATCACGATGGGAAACCATTGAGAATTCAGGTGGATGATATCTATTTTATCATAGGTTTGTTTCATTTAGGGGAGATGGTAAACATCAAGGCCCAAGGGGCTGGAGGTGAGAGGAGTATGAAGGAGTATATCACCACCTACTCTGTTGCAGACATAGAGAAAGTGGGGATCCAAATCCATATTAGTGTGATTGAGAACTTGAGTCTGAGTATCATCGTATTAGTGCTGACACGAATATTAGGATCGAACTCATTACATCAGGCATCGAGGTCACTTATGTTCTATGTTTTGGAGTGTTTGATACCCACGGGTTACGATTGATGCACCTCACTATTAGCCAACATGAAGAGCCAGTTGACTCACTGCAAACTCGAGAGGATGAGGAACTTAATGTTTACATCCATTTTATGTATATTTTTCTTTGAGAGGGTTCTGACTCTTATCCCTAGAGTGGAAATTCCTCCACATAGTCTACACTATCCATCCATGTCTCAGTGGACTGAGGTGATGAGGTGGTTGGGAGGTGGTAGGGTGATAACCCCCTACAACGATGAGTTCTTTCATTAGTGGCGAAGACAGATCATTGCCATCGATGAAAATATATATGAGGGTATATACTATCAAGGGGATAATGACATGCCATTACCACCAAGATATGCCTTTGGAGACATTGGTGAGGATTTTTGTCTTTGTATATTTCATTTTTTTGTCTTTTTCGATTTGATAAATGCAAACAAAAATGAAAAATATTTTTGTATAGTATCATGTACTAATGTTTTTTTTTTTTTTTTCATAGATATAGGTCCACGATGACCGGATGGATATCCATGGAATTGGTGCAGGGGATGAGGAGAGGAGGTGGTCAGAAAGGATGCAGAGAGAGTCCTTCAAAATGTGCAGGGAAACCTATATTGTTTAAAGCACATGATTCCTATGGTCTAGGTGGAGGATCTACTAGAGGCTATGCAGAGGTAGGTTGTGGGTGTAGCCTGTGCATGGGTGAGACTCTTTCAACATATCATGAATTCCATAGTGTGTTATCATGATACACATCCTAGACCTTTGGATTATATGCCATGCTTATATGATGTATCGGTTGTATATGTATTTTTGAGGGATACAAGCCAAATTTTGTACTATGACACCATAATTTTTGGACTTAATGGATGAAATATATAAAAATATTTTGGTCTTTGACTTTACTTGAATATATTACAATGGATGGATGTATGAATGTGTGTTTTCTTTACTTAATTATGTGGCATATGCCAATCTAAAATGTAATTAGCAAATGCATCAGATACTTGATTAGAACTTCTAGGGATATGATTATAAGTAATAAAATCAAAATATTGTTCCAAAATTCGTACCAGAAGGAAACTTTGGAGTAATGTAGGATCTCTTACCTGATGCCTGCCATTTAATTGACATACAACTAACTAGGAATCCAAGAGAAATTCTAAATATCGAACACCATGTGAAATAATTTAATTTAATATCTCTATAACAGTGTTATACTCAGCCACATTATTCGTTGATGGATCCATAAAAACACCTCCTGAAGACACCAGTTGTCCCTCAAGTGAATACTTAACCCAGGAGGTGGAAGCCATGTTCTGAGTATGATGGTTGACACCATCCATGATTCCTAAGAACATTGAATATCCCGTTGACATCTTCCAACCTAGGGAAAAATCAATAAGCAAGTGGGTGACACAAAAGAATAAATAGAAAAATATATACACAAACATACACTAGTATACAAAGGTCATGCTCGAGCTTGAAGGCTCAAGAAATTAAATTTTAAGGTAGAGCCCATTTCTGGTCTTTTACAACACATTCCCTTCATAATATTCTAATTTGTAGGATCGTTTTTTGAGGAAACATCTCATGATATAAGGATCGTGCCACATGGGATTGGATTTTCCTACCTGCAACGGTTCCTTAGCTTGGTCATAAAGAAGAAAAAAGTCACTCTCATAGTATTGTCAGGGACAAAAAAACTTATCGTATTGTACCTTAACACTTTTGTTTATTTTTCTTGATGGCTGTAGAAACATATCGACGTTTCTCTAAGTGTATGAGGTGTTCTTCGAGATCAGTTGTGTTAGGTAGGAGCTCAACTTCCAATTTAAAGGAAGGGATTTCACATTCAATAGGAAGGATAGAATCCACTATGTTGACTCACTGAAACAGTGAGAAAATGGTGGAAGTCTTTCCTATGGTTTGGTATACCAATAGTGCAGGGTAAATCATCACATGCCAGTTAGATTTACTCTGCCTGACATGTTTTTTGGAAAATGGATTTTAGAGATTTATTCACTACTTCTACTTTTCCATTTTCTTGGGGATAGTAGGGAAATGAAAGATCCTGTTTAAACCCCATTTTTTATGCTAACTCTATCATCATCTCATTTTGGAAGTGAATTTCATGATCATTTACAATCTCCTTCAGGATTCCAAACAGAGATATAATTTGATTAAATATGACAAGTGTTGCAGTATCACCATCAGATTTAATGGTAGGCATGGCCTTAGCCCATTTAGTAAAATAATCCACAACCATGATAATATGATGGTGCCACCAAGATGAGGCTGGGTTTTCATCCTTGAAGTCCACCCCGCACTTGGTGAAGGGACTGATGATGATGACTGGGTGAAGAGGGGTTGGGTGCAAATTCATATTATGAGTGAACACCTAGCAAGGGTGACACTTCTTGACTGCTTCTATGCAATCTTTAAAAATTGACAGCCAAAAATAACCAGCTCGCAATATTTTTTGGGTTGTTATAAGCCCATATAAGTGACCACCACATGCCCCACTATGAAAGTCATTGAGAACGAATTCAGCCTCCTCGTGAGTCAAACAATGATGCAAAATAGATTCTACCCCTAGATGATACAACATGTCTCCAATAATGAGGTAGTTTTTGGCCTAATGGCATATATGTCGTCGGTCGTCTCTCGAAAGATATTGGGGAAGATTCATATTTTTAAGGTATATTATAATATATTCATGCCAGGGGTCCAAAGATGAGATAAGGAATATTTTTTCATCAGCGAATGAATCATCATGAAAAATATCCTCATCTTGCCTAGGGAAGTCTAACATTAGTTTTGCAAAAATTAATGATTTCTTGGATTTTGTGGAGGAAAAATCAAGATCAAATTCCTGCAAAATCACAATCCATTTATTTTATTTCCCCCCTATGATATGCCTTGTAAGGATGTATTGAAATGGATTTATATCAGCAACCATGGTAGTCTTTCCAAGTAAGATATAGTGATGTAATATCTGAACCACATGCATGACAAATAAGGTTAGCTTCTGTACGTGAGAGTACTTAAGTTCATGACCAATTAGATTTCATCTAAGGTAATAGATAATGCGCTCATGGAGCTCATCATCCTCCTGAACAATAACCATACCAACTATCGCTTTGGATGCGGAAATATAAAATAGGAAATATATATTGTAGTATGGGGGCTTCAAAAGAGGTGCCAACAACAGGGATTTATTAAGAGCATAAAAGGACTCTTGGGATCACTCATCCCATATGAACAGAGTATCCTTTTTTAATACATGCATGAAAACCTTAGCTATATTTTCATAGTTAGGTACGAAATGACACAAGAAGTTAGCCTTCCCCTGGAAATCATGAAGCTGTTGAATATTGGGCAGGGGAGGAAATCAAAGTATTTCCTCAACCTTCATGGGTTCCACCATATTGATCCCATGCTTAGAAACTATGAATCCAAAAAAGTGGCTAGACCTAATGCAAAAGGTGCATTTGTGATGGTTCAACTGAATGGGATAATATCGAAATATTTCAAACACTAGTCGAAGGTGAGTTGGATGATCAACCCTCTTGCGAGAGTGAGTAGTGAGATCATTTAGATAGGCTTCGACTATATGCTTAAGGTAGTGGAACGCGAAGGTCATGGCATGTTGAAAAGTTGCTCCAACATTTTTAATACTAAAAGGAATTTTACAGTATGAAAATGTACACCAAGGAAAAATGAACATCATCTTATGTTGATCCTCAGGTTTAATTTGAATTTGATTATAACCTTAAAATCAGTATATTAAATAAAAGACTTCTCGTCCTGCACCCTCATCAATAATATGATAAATAAAGGGAGTGGGGAAGTTACATTTAGGACATGATTTATTCAGGTCCCTAAAATCCATACATACATGGATGATTCCTTTCTTCTTATCTACGGGAACGGGGTTGGATACCCATTCAGTCAAGGGAACTGGGTAGATGAAGCCAACGTTAAGCAACTTCTACACCTCCTCCTTAATAGTGGGGGCTTCCTTTGATTTACAGCCCTAAGTTGTTCTTGAATAGTCTTAGCATTCATATAAATTTTAATTTCATGTTCGACAATACTGCAGTCAATCCCTGGCATCTCTTCATATGACCAAGCAAATACATCTCACAATTCCTTAAAGAGATCATTGTAAATATGAATTTCTTCAGGAAAAGAATCAACACCGATATATACGTTTTCGATTTTATCAGGGGTTAGAGAGATGTCAATCATGATAGTAGGAGAAATATTCGTCGTGTTTCCTTTAGAATATATACCATGTGTATATAACAAAACCATGACATGACCAACCATCTCACTCAGGGTGGACCTAAACTCATCCTATTCAATTGTCTCAAGCTCTGGGAGAAAATAATATCTATGATGAAGGTCACCCCAACGCCTATAAGGACCGGACATGGCCTCCAGTATTACTTCATTCGAGGATAAAGTATCTTCAATGAATTCATGTGAACTAGATGAGTGTGTAGCCCATATGGGCTCTACGACGGGATCCACCTATTGTTTCTGTGTGGATGAAGGATCCTGGTCTGTAGTAGCTTCATGTATAGCTTGATACACAATCTCTACTGTGGACAACAACATCACCATCCTGATGTGTGAATGACCTTCATACAACATAGCCAGAGAAGGTAGGGTCCATGGGTCATTAAAAAATGAAGTACAGAAAGGAGCAAACCTCAGTGATGAAGAAGACTCATTGGAAATGAAATTAACGTATGAGATTGGTGCCAAGATATGAAAGGTTACCATGAAGGAGGAATACATTCCGACACCAGCATTCTCATTTTCCTGGAGAGAATTATCAATAACAGGGACCAAAAGTCCCACTAATGCATAATAAATAGGATGCGCAAAATCAAATTGGTCGATCATCATAATCTTCCCTTCGTGAGGAAAGCATAAAATGCAAAACATCAACAACATAATGGTTTTCATAGCATAAGTCCAATTATGCCACAGTAAAATATTGTAATCAAGGGGTGCATCAACCACCTCGACCTCTACCTCCATAGTCTCACCACCTAACTGGAACAAGAAACTAGGAAGCATACCATGGGGTCCAAAAGAACATCCATATAATGCAATTAACATGATCATAGATTGAGAAAGTGGTGGAGAGCCAATGGCTTTCCAGCAAGAAATAGAAATTATGGATGTCAAATTATCTTCATCAATGGTAGTATGTTTGATGGTAATATTCATACTCTCGAAATGGATTTGAAAGGCCACATGGTAAGGTAAGTGAGATTTGACAACCATGACATCGAACTTGACAACGTTTGAGCCACTTGGATCTAGAGCTCCCAACATAGATAGAAAGGCATTCCTTTGTGTTGGACATGTTTGGAGCAACTCCAAAGTCAACATCACACATGGTGTTTGGCTTAAATCATCAACAATAAAGTAATTTTGGGTGGATCTGGCATTAGGATTGTGAGAAAAGAACTTAAGAACGCCTTTTGAAATGCAAGGTGGAGGTTCATGCTTATCAATCTACAAAGGTGTTTCCAAAGGAGGAAGCTATGGACCCAAAAATGATTGCAAAGAACCATAATTGTGAGTCCTAGTGGATACACTAATCTTAGATCAAACCATATTTATCCATTGATGTCCACCATCATGTGCTAAGGGATTTTGACTTCCACATGACGCATTTCTAGTGTTGGAGGTTTTTGAGGTAATATTTTGATTATGTGGAAATGAGTTAGTCAACACAACAGAATGATGTGCTATAAGCCTAGAGTCTTCATCAATTTTTGGGCACAAGTGGGTAAGGTGATCCTCTTTACAAAGATTACATGGAAACTTCACCTTCCTCTTTTATTTCTTTCCCTCACCCAAATTATTATTAGATTTATCATTATTATGGTCATCCTTGATTTAATTATTATTATTATTATTGCCACCCTTGTGATTATTATTATGACCTTTATTATTTTTCCCTATGGGTTTTTGGTTACCTTTTGGGTTCATCGACTACATGCAATGTACATCCAATGATTGGGTGGATGAGGATGAATTCGTAGCTTGTCCTATTGTACACTAGTTAAGAGACAAATATTTCAATTGGTTCGTCATTAGGTCTATAGGATTGGCACTTGCAGAGCCTATGATGCCTTCGACATGAAGCCCAAGCATTTGTATAGGATTGAAATTCGATCGCGGTGCATCATAAATAATTTTGTAGAACATCCTCGATTGAGAAAATATAATATCCAATTGTTGGGATTTAAAAATGGCCTCTTCATCAGATGTCACTCTGTATGTAGAGAGGGATGGAATGTAAGGTAGCTAGAGAGGTAGTGGGGGGGCCCAGAGGGCCCATAGTGATAATAGTGGAGGTCATTCAATGTAAGGTGGACTAGATCAACTATATTATTAAATAAGGCCCACTATGGTAGTTAGATATAATAAATGGGTAATTAGATATAATAAATGTAATAGGACTTTTTAGAAGGTTCTACTTCTAGAAGATTCCTCCTCTAGAATGTTCTTAGGGGATGGTAGAAATATATAATGGGGTTCAAGCAATGTAATGGCACATGAAGAAAAGTATTGTATTGTGAGTTATAGTTCAATAGGAGGATGCCCCCTCAAAGAGATAAGTGAACAGGAGAGGATCTCTTCCATAATAGGATCTATTGTATGGTTTTTCCCTACCACAAGGGTTTCTATAATAAAGTGGTGGTTTTCTATATTGTTTCATATATCTTGTGTGGTGATTGTATTCAGATATATTTGGTACTATTGTGCTATTTTTTATTTAGGTCTTTGGTTCTTAACAGATAAAGGAAAAAAAAACATGAAATAGCCCCAAAAGGGATATCTCCCCACTGGAGTCCCCAATTCTATTATGAGGAAAATATCTCTATGGCTAGGGGTAGGCCACAACAAACAAAATGAAACCCAAAAATCTACTCTAGTATCAATTATGCTAGATAAATGGAAATGCTAACAAAAGGAATGCTAGAATCCTACCTCATTCAGATGTCCGAAGAAGACCACGATTGAGCTCACGATCCAACGCTTGATACCTGCAACTTGTCCTAAACATCCAAGATACACAAGAATATGGAAATTATATAAAAATTTAACATATAATATAGAATAATCCACTAACATGTATAACAAATATGCCCATGGAAGGTAATATAAATATTTGCAACATATAATTGGATGAGAAAATAGTATTTCTATTAAAGTAATCAACAAAGGTACATAAGTGACAAACTTTTGTATCGGACATATTGGAACCGAGAAACTAAGTCCCTCCACTTGGGACTTCACCACATCAATTGTCCACAAAGGAAAGCTCATGAGTAGTAGGAGTAGTTATGTTTCCTCTTCTCAACATAGGAAGAGCTTGGGGGTTGAACACAAAATAATTTCATTCTTTCAAGGATAAAGGGATGCAAACTCAATATGAGGTGAAATGTCTCCATAGTGTCTTTTCTTTCAATGATGAATTGTCTCTTCAAGGCTTTTATATGGCTCAATTTATAGCCTTCAAATGGAATTGAACAGTCAATTCAGAGCGTTTCCAGTATATGGAAGGTCAATGATTATAGATCTCATGACTTGGCATGGAAACCCAACATATTTTTTTAATTTTTGAGAACAAATCCCAATGAACGCGAGTTGTAATGGATAAACCTGTGTATACGTGAGTTTTCTAACTGTGGACAATGTATATGTACAAAATTTTGAATTGTTTACTCTAGAATGAGAAAAATGGGGAATTTGAGTCTGCAGAGGGAAAGGGAAGGCCATCAAAGAAATATGCATGGAGTGTGGAAAAAATTTCTATAACAACAGGCATAAATTCCATTTCGACAACTCTTCTCCGATGAGATTCTCCAATAGATACAATTGTCCTTGAAAGAAGTGATCAATGGCCTTGATCTCTTCAGTGCCTCCAGTTGACCAATGATTAAAAATCACCTCTTCATTTTCTAGTTAATTGATCAGGTCCGACCCATAATGATCTATAGGTTGATATTGCATCTCTCCTACCCTCCAATCTATGACTAAGTTTTCACTTCGTCATCGTTGCATTATGTGTGCTACAGGTCACATAATCCACTTTGACCATCGAACAAAAACAAATATATACTCGTCTTCAATGGAAAATATTGTTCTTCATCATTGTAAGAGTATGTTCATCACAGGTATCCACTTCAAACATCAATTCTCTGACGAATGGTGTAGATAAACTCGCCATGACATCAATGAATGAGATGATGTCCTGAAGGTATTCTTACCCAAATGAGCCCACTCTCATCTGAAAAAATTAAAATTTAACATGTGCCACTCTTCAGGACATGCTAGCTGCCATGCTAACATCCTTGTCACCTTGAACGCCAAGCTGTCACAACACGTCACCCTGACTTTGATTTCCTTCCTCAAAATGGATCATAATATATATGAAGACTGAGGTATATTCTCTGATGGATATACAGTCCTTAGAACTTCTCATCATCATCTGGCATCAACAATCTAGATTACCTGATACTACTCTCTAATATATCAATGACTCTTTTTAATTTGGAGTTACCTCCATCATAATGCTTGTGTAACCTTGCACTCAAACACTCTGATGATATAAAAATCATAACAATACCTCATCCAACATTTAATATTTACTCATAGGTTTACATATGCATGATAGTTAAGGTTCCAATCTTCGAAATGGATCTTATAAGATCCAACAGTTTCCATCTATCGAGATCATTCTCTGATGAGTCAACATATCCTATTGACTCAGAGCCTCTGTCATTGGAGTCCCAATGTAGCCTCACACTCAATCAATCTGATGAACTTTCCCTTAGATCAATGGTCTATATTTTCCAAGACCATTCTCTAATATATCAACAACTATCATTGGCTTGAAGTCTCCCTCATCTTCGAACTCGATGTCACCTTGCATGCTTCGACCAATGGTCCAGATTTGTTCTCTATTCCAAATCAATGGCTACGATTTCCTATAACTCAAACAAAGAGTTTTCTTCATGGAAATAGTCTCATTTGGGACTTAGCCATTTTTTTACTTTATCACTTCTTTGATCTCATTCCTCTCACCTTCATTCATAGGATAAACACACATAACTTTATCAGGAATTCAACAACGCATGTATGTCTTTGTGCATAGAGGATCATCAATGCATATGCACATTCTCTTCTTCCTCTATTTGGTTCGACTCATATTCTGGATGATTCTTGACCTCCTCTTTGGATGTAACAATCTGAATGATTTCTTTGTCTATCTGGCTCAATTCATAGAATCTCCCCCTATTGATCCTTGGACTCGTTATTCACACAAGGTAGATATGCATAGCATGGAGGCATTCATTGTTTCCACCCATCACTGACAACAGTTAGTCTCCCCTTGCCTGTGATATCAATGACATCTTTTGACATCAATAAAAACATAATTTCCAACAAACTCCCCCTTTTTCATTAATGGAAACACTTCCTTCACGTCTTTTTGTACTCTCCCCATTTGAAATCAATGGAAAAGGGATTTTCTCCCCCTTTCATGGTACTCTTCATTCTTTGTTCTACAACTAACACCCTTATTCTCTTTTTGTAATTCCCTCTGAGCTTGTGCCTTTTCATGAAACTTTCATTAAATCCTTGTTATTTATTTTTTTCTTATTGTCCACCTAGAACTTATCACATTTCAAAGTGATTTAACTCTTCAAGTTGTTGTATTCATTCATACCTTTTAGGGACTCTTCCAACTTCTAATGTTCAACATGATGATCTATTTCTACAAGACATTCAACATTCCTTCAGGATCTAAAATATCCCAATACTCATAGCATATTCATCAAGAGCTTCATATTATTCACTTTATATGTCTCAACATCATAGATCTTCCTTGTATTCATCTTCTCTAAGTCGATTAATCATGGTGGTTTATACTTTTCTTATGTGTGTCAGTACACATGCTTTCTGAACTAGTCTACAATATGTCCTTTTAAATTTATCAACTACAGATTCCTTCAATTTTTTGGTATGTTAGAATATTGCATGTTGTTTATTACTTGCACCACTTTATTGATCAATACCTACACATATAGTTGTAAATTTTCCATGGTATTTTTCCTTTATTATTGCTGTAAGAAGTGTCTCACAATTTTCTTGATTAATGTTCATTGTGGTTTGTTGACCTACAATTGTTGTATGGTTTTATCTTTCTGACCTATTCATGGTTTTTCAATAAGGTAGAATAATGAAATCTTTCCATCGATGGTAATATATATTATTTATTCATTACAACTATCATCAGCTCCAATTTTGTTACCCATCATTCACATCTTAGTAGAACATTATCAATTTCAATTTGGGATTTATTCCTTTCTCAACAGTGTCTTCTATGTCATAGTGACATCATACTTGAGAATGGCAGGAATTTCACCTTCCTTCTAGCAATTTATTTCTATTAGCCTTGTAGAGATTCATTCCAAAGTTTGGAGAAAGAACTTCTTACAGTCTACTTGCAATGGTGATGTTGTTAAACTTGTAGAAGACTTTTTTATAATCTCTTCCTCTTTGAGTGCTTCAAGTTCATGCTTCGTTATTTCCTTTACAAAATCTTGTGTCTTAGGAGCCTTCTTCTTTGCTCTACTTTATCATATGCCATTTTCATTACAACTGAAATAATTATTAAACTTAATTTATCATACCTTCAAGAATTGCTTCAACCTTGCTGGATTCTTTACTTGGTTGATCATCTTTGGATGCTTGAAGGCTCTCTTTGACATCTTCTTTTCTGATTGCTTGAACTAGTTTCAATCATTTTCTTCTTTCTCTTATCGACATTCTTCTCCTATAATTCAAGAATAGTTCCTTTTCCTTCACAACAAATTTTCTATAAACTTCATGGTCTTCTCCTTCATGTCCTATCCTTTTAAAAATATTCTCCTTATCCTTAGAACTATCAACTTATTCTACCTTTATTGTCGATTTCTTTTCAAATATATCTTCAGGATGCTGATTTTCTTCTTTGGGTCTGATTGGAATTAAAAGAAACAAACCTATTACTGCATGAATCCATTTCTCTAATAATACCTTTTACAAAATTTGGTCCAATGATGATGTTACTTGAGTTGGGAGAGAAGATTGCACTAGCATGGATGTCCTTTCTTCTTATTGTTGTTTCCTCTTCCAATCTTTTATAGTATTTTTCTTTTGTTTGGTGATGGGATTTTGTTCTTTTTTTTGTGCATACCAAGCTCTCTCACATACATCCTTATTTTATTTTTCTTTTTTTCTCTTCCACACCCTCTTGTATCATGTTCTATAAAATTTTCTTATGTTCCTTCTACAATATTGTGCTATGTTTCCATAGTTATTGCATTTGTAACATTCAACTTTGTAATGTAGGGGAGAAAAATGATTGTAGTTTCTATAGATAGGCCTATGAAAATTTTTAGTCTGGTTGTTCATATGATCATCCTTATAATTGTGAGAAATTATATTTGTCATATAATTATTTCTTCCACAGGCTTTGCAATCTATTTCCTTATGACCAAAATGTTTTCAAGAAAAGCAATAACCAAGAAAAAGATTTTGATACACTGTTGTGAGAGGTCTTCTTGATTTAGAATATCTTTTGAATCCATCCTTATATTTATTGAATGAGAAATCAATCTCTTGTTGGTCATGATTTCTTTCCTTGTGGTTTTTTTCACTATGGATGAAGCTCTTAAGAACACTTGCATAGATTTCAAGATTCTCCCCAATTTTCTTTTCTAGTAGCTTAGAGCTTGCATACTCCTAAAGGGTATTATTATTTTTATCATTGCCAAAGCATGTTTGATGAATGGTTATATTTGATGACTGGGAATTTTATCTAATATTTTTTTACTCTTCTCTAACTTCAAGCTTATATTTAGATGAATGATTGTTTTCTCTAGTTCCTATCTTAAGGAATCAATTTCAGCCTTCAACTTCTCACAATTTTATTCCTTTTCTTTCAGTTTAATTGTCACTACTTCTTTAGTCCTTTTTTCCTCTTCTAATTATTTCCTCAAAAAGGAATTTTGTGCCTCAAGTCTCTCACAACGTTGATCCATTTATTTTATTTTTGTTTCTATTAGTTCATGTGTTACTTATGTCTCTTCGGTTTGGAATTTAATTATTTTTTATTTCTCTTCAAGGATTTGTAACAACTACTCCTTTAGTAACATATTCTCTCCTATGAGCTTTGTGATTTCATATTGATAAAAAATAGGTTCTCCTTTATGTTCAGATATCTCATCTTCATACTTCCACAATTCATTTTTCAGCTTTCTATTCTTTTCTCTGAGTTCGTCTATTTCTTCTAAGGAACACATGAGTTCTTTTTCAAGATCCACTTCAACATCAATATCATGATCATCTTTTTCTATTGAATTTGTGTTTTGATCAATCCATGTTTCTAGGGTTGTGAACAGATTCTCTTCTGTTTCACTGTCACTATCATCATAAGAGTTGTTTTCCTCATTGGAGTATAGATTCTCCTTTTGTCTGTTTCTATTTTTTTCATAACGACATTCAACAACAACATGTCCTATTTTTCCACAAATAAGGAATTTAAATTGAGGCATATCTTTTTATTTCCATGATCCTCTTTTGAGCTTCCTAGTTCTGTTGGCTTCCTCAACATATGATTCACTATCTGGGTTGTCATTTGCTTTCTTTTCTTTTGTCCTGGTGTATTTTAGCATGTCTAAGACTCCTTGTTTTGCATAAATATCTTGTATCTTTTCTCAAAGATCCTTGGCTAACGTGCATTGTTCCACTTTTTATTTTTCCCAATCCACTAAGCCACTTAATATGGCATTCATAGCCATTGTAATTTTTTTACATACTTCCTTTTAAACTACATCTGTTGGTGTCATTTTTGGGGGTGTATAACTAATCTGAAACTAGGGTGACACTGATACCAAACTTGATTTGGATCTAGGCCACTTAAAAAAGGTTAGATTTACAATTGTGTATCTATTGAACTTGATTGCATAAAAGGTGAAAAGATGTATCTGTGAAGGCTTGAATCCAAATTCAATATAACTTGGTGAATGTGTTGTTAGTCCCATAGTCCATTGCTTAATGCATTTAATTATCATAATTGCGGAAATAAAAAAATGCATAAGAAAAAATGAGACAAGAGATCACCGAGTTGTTAACAAAATTCACCAGAACCTTCTGGATACATCTCTGAGCTCATAAAATTCATGAACCACTTCATTCTCTTCTTCAAAGATACTCTCCTTTACAATGAAAATGGTTGAATTCCCATAACAACAAATGGCAATAGAATTCCCACAACAGGTGGAAGTATCGAAGAGATTCTCTCATGCACAATGAAAAGATGTATATTCTCACAAGCATGTGTTCATGTCTCTCCCACAAAGAGATGATATCCTCTAACATTACAAGGATAAATATCTCACAATCATGTGACAATGTCTCTCGTAGAAAGAGCGATATCCTATGACAAAGGATGATCTCTCACAAGAATGTGGAATAAAACTTGACTCTCTCATCAGCTCCGTAAATGGATCCATAAAGGATGATCCCAAAAGTGATCCATAAAGGATGACTCCCCCAAAGGGGGTTTTGTTTTCCAAATATTACATGAGGAGTTTATGTAGTTTTCATAACTCCATAATTCAAGTAGACAATATCCACAATTTTAGGATCTAATAAACACTCAAGGACAAATATGAGAAATCATTTCAACCAACTCATGAGACCCTTAAATTCCTCCTTGAGACAAGGAAACCACTTGTAATAAAGTGAGGAAGAGTCCAAACCAAATCATGAGACCCTTAACTTCCTCCTTACCCTTAACTTCCTCCTTAAGACTATGAAACTAATTTCCCTTTAAAATTAGGAAACTAATTTGTGAGTTGGATTCTCAAAAATAATTTATCTTTTTATAATTAAATGAATAATATGTGAGATTCTCAAAATCACTTCAAGAATTAATCATTTTTCCAATGTGCATGACTAATACAAGAGTTTCTCATACTCATTTTAAGTATTAATCATTTTTACACTTTAATAATTCATTCATGAGCATTAATTATTCTTTTCCACCTATTATCAAACTTTTTAATTATTTATCCCATGGTGTGAAAAGTAGGAATTTTCCATGTGGAGATCCTCATGGATCAAACCTCCACACAAAAATCACTTTTGATCCTCCAAAATTATATAGAGGAACTGTAACTTGAATATCCGAAACCAACTTCTAGGAAGAGTATTACACTCAATGATGCACTTCCCCACTTCTCTCCTAGGACACACCCTTCTTCTCCTTCACCTTTGTACTTTGGAATGAAGATGTTAATTCGAATACTTGCACCAATGAGAATTCCTAGTTGATTCCTTAATCTACATAACAAATGTCTCTGAAAGGTTGCACCATTATTCTTCTTCATCGTTGTACTTTGGAATGAGGACTTTGATGTCGACATTTACATCAATGAAAATATGTAGCTGACCATACATGATCACAGTTTTGAAGCAATACCATACTTGCCAAGAGTTGATAAAACACTCATGGACAATTTTACAATGATTTCCATACAGGCCTTAGGAAAAATAATTCCTCTCACTCAATAGTGGCTACAAGACCCATTACAAAGTTATCAAAACAAGACTAGGTAAAACAATGCCTCTCACTCAACTGTGGCTATAAGACCCATTACAAGGTTGCAACAACAAGCCTGTGCAAAACAATGCCTCTCACTCAATAGTAACTATAAGACCCATTACAATGTTACCAACAAGGCTTACAAGGTTTAGGCATAGAAAAACATGTCTCTCACTCTAATCATCACTTTCAAGAGTGGCTAATTACAACCTTTTACATCATTAATATTAAGGTTAATACCCCCAAATGTTCACCAGTGGGAAACCATATGGCTTTTAAAACCCCCATTACAAGCATGTGCAACATAATAAATAAGTCAAATGCCACCATCATCACACTCATCTTGCAATTCCGAGACTTTTCACTATAAGAATGACTACGTTTTGTTGAATGTTCATAATGGTCTCTTACTGCACCATCTTGGTTTACGTGTAAGGCTCAAACAATGAATTTCCTGCAATAATTCAGATCTTGTTGCCCTGGTGCAACACTCAAAGATCACCAAAATATGCAACATAAATTCATCCTTTTGCAATTTCCAAAATGAGGAAAAAACCATAAATGAATAAAACTTACATTGTCTTCCATGCCAAGGCCCTCAACCGGTTGCTCAAATGTTGGCATACACAGTGCCAATGGGTTTATCTCGTCATTCTGCAACTTTTGACTGTAAACTTCACCTGTTCTGAAAGGTGTAAATCTATCTCAAATTTTGTGTCATGCATTAAGGACAAAAGTGGGATTTTTCCATGAGCCCAAAAATCCATTGCTCAGATCCAAATTCTGACTGCACCAGTAGATTTCAGGCCAAAAGTCATGCAAAAATGACTATACTTTCACACAATTCTATCACTGTCACTTCTAGACCCCCTACCTCGAAATGCATGCCAAAGAATTAATGAAAAACTTGGTATTATGTCATGTTCCCTCATATGTACTACTCATTTCAAAAAATGGACTACACTAGTGGATTCGTGGCAAAAAATTGTGCAAAAAAGCACTATACTTTCGTCTAATTTCATCACTATGATTTCTGGATCCCCCTGGGCTCTCTACCTAGAAATGTGTGCCAAACATAGACCGTACCATAGAATAAATGTGCATGTTGCATTTAAATTCATGCCCTATATGGACCTCTAAATGAATGCCAGTCATTTGTTGACGTCACTTCCATGCATTGTGTTGCAAGTGGGCCACGTGGCACCTCTTGGGGGTGCCACATGGCACTTTTTTATTGGCTCAAGTGGTGGTCAAAAAGGCCATTTACAGGTGACACGTGGTAGCCTATGGTGCTACCACATCAAAATCCATATGCTTATGTCAATGCTCAATCATCATGCCACGTTATCTACTATGTCAACGGGCATACTGCAACGTCAATGACCATACTACCTAGTCAGCCGACATGTCACTTCCACGTCATGTTGAAATATGTTGGCACATAAATGATCATACCAGGGTCCTTCTGAGGTTACCAACAAAAGATACCAAGTAGTCTAGAGAAATGGAATTTTCATCTCCTCCGAAGAGAAGAAGTCTCACCCGAAGCACAACCAAGACAAAAAGATAGGGAAGGGCAAGGAGAATACTTAGGTGGGTTTCCAAAATCTTAAAGATTCACCAGGATCTTGTGCAAGACATAATAACCACAAAACAAATCTGAATACATTCATAATGGAAATAAATACACTCAAGCTACAGAATCATTTGTACACAGATACAACATATTGATCTTATCAATCATAAAGAAGTATTGTAAGGAGACAATTCATAAGCATGCACACTGAATGACACAGTAGTTTCAAAATTTAAGGTCCTTATTTATATATTATCAACATAGCTTCTCAGATAAAATATCAAAGATACAAATCAACACTCTTTCACAAGATTCTAACTCTGGACTCATGACATAGAGCTCTATCTACCCTTTTCCCCAAAATCTGTATACAAATTACAATCACAAAACCCTTTTGTCTGTCTGTGCCCTCTATAACATCTATGAAAAAACCCTACAGACAAGAAACTACACCCAACCATACCCAACAATAGAATCCAACCCTTTTATAATAATATGCATCTCATATATATAGGCTGAGTGGGATCTTCTAGCTTTGGGATCTACATGCTTTCTTGTTCTTGTTATGTTGTAACTTCTTTTTCCTTGTTGGCATTGCATTGTACCTTTTCTCAATTGATTTATGTTTCTTTACTTGCTCCATTTTCTAGCTCTTTTGTAGCTTGTGCAACTCATTTTTTACCAAAACTGGGGCTGTAGTCCTCCTTGCGCAACTTCAAACAAAAAATGAAGGGCCCAAGAGGCTCCGACCACAATCCTTGACTCGCTCTCGAGTCAAGTACTTGTCTCTTTCGTAGCTTCTAGGAGTGCATGTTGCTTTCCTTTTTCCTCCTTATTCACTTTGATTTCATCTTCTGCTTGCAAATTATCCTTTTCTGCCTCTTCAAACGAAGGGCCCAAATCTGGGACCAATTCTAAGGCCTGCTTCTTGACTTCTTGGAAACTCCCAATTTTATCATGCCACTTCTTGGAAAGGAGTGAGGCTTCAACTACAAACTGTTGATTCGCATCTGTGATGCATCCTTTAGGATTGGATGCGAACAAGGAGTTCCATTCAGAATTGGCTCTAGAATCTACCTGATGCAGCTGCATGTACACTATCTGAACAAAAGGTCAAAATTCACACAACTCTTTCTTGGCTACAGACTGTGCTTCGAACAAAGAATTCATCTCATTATCTACTTGCTAGATCTAATCGAATTTCTCTTGTTGCTCTAGTGGACCCATGGTGACAACAAATTCTTCATTGAGAAACTGGATTATTGTGTGCACCTTCTCCATAGTTTGGTTGCGGCTTGCCATAATTCCCATCCAGTCGTCTTTGTGCACTCGGCTGTGTACTTGTGTAGTGTTGCTTGAGCATTTTTTCCATCCAGCACTACGTTATCCATCTTCTCTTATAGATTCTGAGGTTGTTGTTCTACTTCCTACTGAATTTATCGCAACTGTACTTCCATATTCTCTGCGGGAGTGGCCAACTATGACCATGCTCCCTGGAGTAGATAAATTTGATGCTCAGGCTCTCCTACGACACTGGATTTTGGCAGTTGTGGTGCTACTTTCCTTATTTTCGATTAGGCTTCAACAAGATTCTCCTGGACTCTTTCCAGTTTATGCTCCGCTTAGACCTTGGCACATTCTTCCTGTTTTCTACATGCTTGGGCAAGGAGTGATTCCTCCCTTGTGAACTCTACATTCCTTTCAGTCTGTTGGAGCCTCTGCTCCAATTGATTAGTTGAGGCTCTGATCATACTGACTAACTATGTTTTTGGCCATTGTGCAAGGTCAGTGGAAGAAGGGGTGGCTTCCCTGGGTACTCATACCTACAGTGGGACTCCACTAGACTTTGAATGCTCTGAAGGTGTCTCCACCTCCTCTTCTCTTGTTGATGGTCCTGGTGCAAGCCTTAACCTTAGTGCTTATGGCAAGAAAGTTAGTATCTCTTTTCTTTCTAGGTAGAGTTGCAACAACTCTGTGCACTACTGTGGTTTTTGGAGGACTAGCTCCATTTGTTCCTCCACTGATGTTGCAGTCTGGCCTGATGTCATATCAGGTTCCTTCTGAACCTCTGATATCTCTACCTCTTTGTGAACCTCAGCTTCTAGGGTTGCACTTTTTCTGATAGTACCCTCAACCTTCGTCATTGAGGAAGTGTGTTGAGGACTTAGGACTTGTGGGTTTGGCACAGTTTTCAACTCCATTGAAGATGGAGTGTCCTGAATTGGCATAAAGGGTATAATATGTTGGTTTTGGGCTTCAAGGTTTGGCCTAGTGAGTACTAGCCTATGTTCGGGTATTTTTGGGTTTCGACCAGTGAGTTTTGGTCTTTTCTCGGGTATCTCTGGGGGATCCAACTACATGGGTTATGGGTCAATGTTTTGGGATGGAATGGTAATTTCTTGAGGTGGAAAATGGGGTTGTGCTATTGATGGAGTTTTTTCAGTGATTATGCTAGTGGATGGAGTGGTGTTAGGCTCGGGGTCATCCTGGATATCTATAATATGGGTTGCTCGAGTTGTTGAGCGAGTGTGAGGAACGATGGATGAAATGGGTTGGGGGTTCAGAACCTTTCTTGGGGAGATCCCAGTACTGGGTTTCTTATTCGTTGGCTCTTTGATGAATGCAGCACTGAGAATTTCATTGACTACATCCTTACCTGTCAACATAGCTTGTTGTGTAAGCTGTGGGAACATGGGTAATGTTCTCTTCTTGCACTCGAGCGACTATGTCTCTTCCTTGTCAGAGTCCATATGTACTGGGGATTATTTCTTTTGTACCTCCAGGCCCGAGGTCAATCCTACCCCTACTTCCTGACCCCTTTTCTTCAGCATCTCCATAGGCAAAAGGTAATTCATCGCCAACTTGTGTGGGTTGCATTTTACTCTAGGCCATGGCATAACCTCCTTGTCGAAGGCCTCCTCATCTAAGTAGAATGGAAACATGTGCAAGTGGAAGTCTTCTCGGTTGGCATACCTTGGCCATACGAATGTATGGTGGCAGTTCATGCTAAATGCAATGTTCCACGTGTTGCGGTTGAGCAATTCTTGTGGAACGTGCAACCTATGAGTTGCGTCCAACAACCTGTTGTACCATTTGGAGAATGTCTTGTTTTTGAAGGTGGTATTATCTAAGTTTGACCTTGAGTTCCAAGGCTCGGACATATTTTCCAGCCACCCCTTATCTATTGGAGACATTGGTCTTCCTATGGGTGGCATCCACTTAATCATTGCGAATGTAACCAACAAGTAGTCATAGGTGAAAGTGTCACCCTTCTCCTGTGCTTCTTCGCAAGCCACTAGAATTTCCTCTAGTAAATAGTTGCACCAGTTGAAGATAGTGCCATTGGTGCAAAACTATGCCATTTATAGGGCATCTAGTGTACACTCTCCTTTGTAATAAGATCGCATGACCTTGATAGAAATTACAAGCAATCAGTCCTAACCATCTCAGGTAGAATGGGGTTGATATTGGCTATGCATCCCCCCCTCTACGTATGAAACTGCTCATATAAACTAGGCTCCCCCTTCTTCTTTCCATGCTTGTTGGGACCCAACAAAGCTTTATGGTATCAACAATCCTATATGATACTTTCATATCTATATTTATACATTTCGTGCTCTTCAGCCACTTACAGAATATTACCAAAACCCTAACCCTTCTTATGCTAGGTTTTTGTCCCATGCATGTGTTGTTCTTCCTCCAGCTGTCGCTTTCCTCTGTGTATGCTTTCTTGCATTCGCGCGTGCTGATCTTTTTCCAGCTGTCACTTTAGTTTCATGCACACTTTCTTTCCCATGATCTTCCTTCTTTCCACTTCGGCCTGTTGCCAATAGGCCCCCAACACTGACATGTGACTTGTCCCGAGTCACCTAATTGTGTTGTGATTCTTTGATCTCTCTAGTGATCATTTGGAACTTCTCCTATAATTATGCTTCTTTTGTCAGTGCCTGCGTGGCTTTCTCCTTGATAATATCGACTATTTTCACTACTACTTCTTTGCTTATCAGTCCTGCACATTCTAACTGAGTCCATGCTGACTGTGTTCTGGCTTCTTCTGCCTGCTCGAGTACTGTTGTTGTCCATTCCTACAACATTTCTATTTGATCTTGACGCTCCTATTTTTGTGTTTGCGTAGTGAGAAGTTCTGCCTGTAGCTTCTTTAACTCTTGCGTCCCCTTGACCTGTTATGGAATTGGGATGGTTTTTTGTTGCTTCTTGAATTCTTGGATTGTTGCATTGATCCTTTCCTCCTCCTTGTCCCATTGTTGGACCTGTGGGTCCTCTTCCAGATTTGTCCAGAGTTACGCTGCTTTATCTAGCAAGTCGGCTGTTGTGCTAACCTATTTTTCCAGCTCCTGTAGTTTCACTATTGCTTCCTTCTTCCTCTACTCCTTTACTACTAGTGGAGTTGCTAGTCTAATCTGTCCACAAAGAGTCTCGATCTCCTTCTGATATTGATCAATTGCCTGCACAATCTGATCGATATTTTCTGTCGCTGGGAGTTCGCTTCCTTGCGCAGTAGTTGGAAGTTTCCTAAAAATGTCTTCCACTCTGTGTTCCAACTCATTTCTGTGTTCCCTCTCCTCCTATGTTTCATATTTTGCCTGCGCTCAAACTATTTCCAATGTTTTCTGCTTCTTTCTTGCTTGTTGTAGCTCGATCAAGTTTTCATGTGCTTGAGACTGTATCTCATGGTCGATGCTAACCTGCAATTGGTATAAGGCCTTTGCTGGCATCCATGTTAGGACCAATTGGATCTGATCCAAATCCTTCAGTGGTGTCTATCCCACAATCTCATCCATTTGTAGCATGCTCGGCTTTATGCAAACTGTGGAATGTGGCTTCGAAAGAACTGAGTCATGTTATCCTACCTCCATTCTTTCTGTGGTTTGTGCACTTGATGGCTCTATGCCTCTACTGCTACTTGTAATCTAGGCTTCTCCAAATTTCTTCAGGAGTTGGGCAATTTCTGTCAGCTCCTTTTATAGTTTATCCCTATGGTGCACTGCATGATCAAAGTCCTCTGAGAGGCAATCTTGGACCATTCTGGAAATCATCTCTCCATCGTCCTCTATGATTATGTATTCTGGTGTTGGTCGTTGTGCCTTTGATTTCTTGCACACACCTATTTCATGTACCGCTAGTCTCTTAGTTCCCTTGATTCTTGTGTGATGGGATTCGTCGAAGTTTCTTGTGTTCCCTCGGCTGGTTTCTATTGTTCATTGGTCGAATGAGTGGTTTATGTTCTCCCCTTCTGGGTCCCAAGCTTCTCTGAGCCTCCCTCTATCTGAATCGACTTGATTTGGCCTATTATTGGTTTCTTGGCTACTGGGACTTATGGAGGCTGTGTTTCCATCAGTAGAGCCCCTCCTTTTGCTATTTGTCTTGGTACTACTCTGGGTATGGGTGGGATATTCCATTCATTCAACCACCCATGGATGATCATGTTGATGTCTCTTGTGGTGACGTAGTAGCTCATTTGTAGCCACTGTTTATGTGGGTCCTGTCTTGGTTGTATCCACATGGATTGTTGCCTAACCCAGAAATTGGCGATGCCCCCGTATCGTGCGACAACCTCTGGTGTTATCCTCCATGCTCGGTTGATTGATTCCTACATTTCCTGTAGGTAAGCTTTGAATATAATTCCATTTTCCTTCTTATGCTTGGCCAGTGGCATGGAATTCAGGACGCGATATCTTACTCCTCCTGGCTGTGGTGTGGTACAGAAAGTGACGTGGTCCGGTTCTTTCCATCCCATGAAAGAAATGAGAGTAATCAGCCATGAGTAATGAAATTATGTACCTTCTTATTGCATGTCTTTATAGTCTATTTGGAACAAGTTTGATAGATATGCCACCCAACTCATGAAGGTGACTTCTATGCACTGAGCTGCAACTGTGATGACTCCTGCCGGTACTTCATATTTACGACATTTTCTTAGCAGTTTGTAGGCTAAGATCTTTGCTCCTAGTTGTGTCGTGGCATTGTTAATTCGCTTGATTATAATTCCTGTTGTTCCCCTGTCGGTGCCATATTTATTATTCATTTCTTTTGCCAATGATTTTTCCTTGGACTTGTCGTCCAGTATCAACATGGGATCCATACCCAAGATGGGTAGTTCTGTAATTTGCCCAATAAGTTCAATAGTTATGAGGACGAGTTTGTCCATCCATACATCCCCTCCATGCATAACTACTAATAGTTGCTTGATGCATGCCATCGCATATTAGCCTCTTCCAAAGTGTGGTATCTTCAACAATCCTAATATTCTGGTTCTATCCAGTTCGGCTGCATACTTTTGTGGCTTAGTGATAGTTCCTCCAAGAGGGTTCACAACTATTGTCTACATAAAGACTTGTGGTGCAAGCTCTAGATATTTTATTTCATCTGTTACGTCATGGTCGAAAAACTTGAGCTTCCCGATGTGACCCAATAGTTGCGAGTCCACCTGTATTCCCTTTGGTGTGCGAGGTAGAAAAATATCTATAGCTGGTTTCTTTCGAGGTAAGCTGTTGGCAATATTATCATTGATGGAAAAAGATGAGGCAAAGGAAGAAGAAGAGGTTTCAGTGTATGGTTGAAGTTTTGGATGGGCGCATATGATCATTGAACAGGATCGTCGACAGCTGTCAGATCTGCAGAAGCTGCGAGGGAGATAAGCCATCGAGAGATCGGAGTTCTCAAGTTCGTGAGAACTGGGACATTAAAAGTCTCGAAATCCCGACATAATCGGGACCGTCCATTTGGAAGTACGCGTGGCAGCGATCGGGCGCCATCGGGAGAAAGGCTTCATCGGAGAATCGGGAATCGAAGTTTCGCGAGTCCCGTGAACAAGTGCATTAGACATCGCGAAATCGCGATATGTGATTTCCTGATAGTGTGTGGGCCACCCTGGAGGATAGGTGGCAGGTCAAAGGCCCGTCGGAGGACCAGCATATTGGGAATCGGCAAATCGGTATTTTCGTGAACGAAGGATCGGGGAAATCCCTAAAGGAAACCCTGACATGGAATCTGAATCGTCCATTCGGTGGGATGCGTGTCAGGAGTACGGAGGAAGTCGAGGATCGACAAGAGTTAGGATATTGGCCATTGGGAAATCGAAGTTCCTGAGGACAAGAAAGTTGAGACATCAAAAGTCTCGAAATCCTGAGAGTTAATATGAGTCGTCCGTCTGAAGAAGGACACGTGTCACGCGATCGTGCGTATCAGAGATCCTGGTAACAAAGGATTTGTGCATTGTGAAATCGCGATCAGTGAAACCCCGATCAGTGGGGAACAACTGTCAGCACAGCAGAGAAGGAGGACAGTGGCATAGTGGAGAACAACTGTCAATGTAAAGGAGCGTCGGGATTTGGACGATCGGGAATCACGCGGGTGTATGCATTGAGGCATCACAAACCCCATAGCCCCGACGAGGTAAGTTTGTGATCACGGTGTGACGGTCACGTTGACCGGAAGCTAAGCCCAGGAGGGATAGCGTATGGNAAAAAAAAAAAAAGGGGCCCGTTTTCCCCCGAGCAATAAATATGGGACCCGATGAGCGTTGAACTGTTCCTTGACCCATGGGCTTAAGAAGGGGTCGATGCTCTTTATATAGTGAGGTGTAGAAGCAAAGGAGGATGGAAAGGTGGTAAGGATTTTGAAAGGTAGCAGGGGTCTTTTGCAGGACATGGAGGCCAGTTTTTGACAGTAGGGACATCTACAGTTTGCTGAGCTCATTTGTGTAGGCCGCACGGAAGGTTTGAGGAGTGATGAACCTCATTGTGGCAGTTGGGTGGAAAATCTACACTGACAGAGAATTCTCTACCATGGGTTTAGCAACTAGGAATGTGTAGGTATCATCTCCAGGTTTATGGTATTGTTTAATGTGTGTTTAGGAGGATTTTGCAGCCATCTTGCAGTCAGTAGATCTGTGCTTCCTTAAGAGATAATTGCAGTAGTTATCATAGTCACTAGAAAATTGTGTATTGATGTGATTTCAGAATACCAGTCTTAATAAGATGCTAGAACTGTTTCTTCTAAAAGAAGATGATGGTCAGTGCATAGAACTCCAGTGAATCTGGGGTTGAATCTGTCTGATCTAGTGTGAAAATTTATGAAATGCGATCAGCAGCGAGTCTGAGGGTTAAAGCCTTCAGTAGAAGCATCTTACCAGTAGAAACTGGTGTGACTTTCAGGGGGTTGAAGCTCCCTTCCAGGAAAGGCTGGTAAACGAGAGAAGGTTGCAGCCTTCTGCAGGTAGAAGCCTGCATACTAGTATG